>OX393549.1:95757513-95902513 GCA_947650365.1 Chamaelirium japonicum | reverse complement strand
AGCAGGTATTGGTTAGGTCATGTAATTAGCGTCAACTTTAAACTATTTTGTTATGTGTAACATGCAAAACTTGTTTATATCTTCACACATTTATTTGCCTCTTTTTCATTCTGTGTAACATGGAAAGTTTGTTTATATTTTCACACATTTGCCTCGTATGTGACTCTTCATGTTTTTCCCCCTCTATTTTTGAGTTTTAAAATATGTATATGATATTTGCATCTGAGTCATATTTCTCGAGGACTTTTTTTTGGTAGCACCCTGATGCAAATCCGATTGCGATACACGGAACCTAACTACTTGTAGAACAAGTTATGACTTAAATTAACAACTAAAAGTAAATTTCAGCAAGCACTAAACACCCACGATCAGATTTTTATCAAGAAGTAGCCTCACTAATCATCTTAGCATGTATAAAAGTTGACAAATAAAGAAAGCCTGGCAATGAAATTAAATTAGGTCTCAAACATTGTTTGCAAATAATAATTTCAGCAATTTAGTACTCATGCAAAGGACTAATAAAAGGTTCGGATGAGGATCTGATGTTCCAAACAAGTCAAGCGAAGTCAGGAATAAGGGAGACTATTGGATAGATGGATCTATGGCAGGGTGCGATCAAAGCCTATGAAACCAATGAACATATGATGATTTAAAAACAAAACGAAGAAAGATAATACCCGGGAGATTCAAGATCTCTATTCGGATAGCTATGTCGATGAAGATGAATGGCGGGAGGTAGAGAGCGACGAGGAAGATCGAGAGAAGTCGGAAGAACTCCATGAGGAAGACGATGGCAAACGAAGGACGCACCTTTACGATCTCTCTATCAAAGCAAAAAGCTTTCAGATTTTTCTATCTTTTTTCTCATCAAGGGTTTCATCCTTTATTTATAAAACCCGCATATGACTCCTATGAAAACACAAGTGCGATGCACAAGAGAACTTCCTCACGCAATGGAGAAGAGAGAGAAAAGATCGCGCGGAGGGGGGTGTCGGGTTCCGCGAATAGAAGGGAAACCTCTGCACGTGAGCTTTCTCTCCTCCTTCATATCACATGGGGTTGGGGCTGGCTATGGAAAACTAATATAATATATCGGCATGAGATTCCATATGGAGTTTCCCTTTATGGATTCTATTGGCATTGCTGTTGGATTGGACAACTTGATATGGAATCCGTTATGTTGGACTTTAATTTATGGTATGTAGATTCGGTTCTATTGGCTGTAGGAAGACACGGGCTTTGAGTTTCGACGGTTACAGATCTTTTTCGGCTGGAACCGGTCCCGAAATGGGTGGGTTTCGGTTGGATCAGTTAGATTCGTCCAGTTTCGGTTGGTTTCGAACCGTTCGGCCGAAACCGATTCAGCTTGTATTCTTTCTCGTGTTTTGAGCAGCACAACTATATGACTAACCTAGACATGGATTAAGCTCCATAGTAAATGAGTCGGTGTTTGGCCATTTTACTCCGAACCCTGCCGATACAACAAGAGAGAGAGAGCAGAACGACCCGACAACCCTCGCAATATTGTGGCGTCGAAGTGGCCGAACGTCGCATCACGACAATAAGCAACCTCGCGGCACATAAGGTACGCTCGACTTTGCCCTACCATATACTCCTAACCCACCACCAACGGTGCCGTCATGGGCCGGAGGTGCAAGACCTTGCCAAGGTCACACCCGGCCGAATGCGGCCAGGCCAGCAGCTGCAGCAGAAGTGGTGCACACAGGCTACACAATACAAGTTCTGTAGTTAAGGGCTTCCTCCGCATATTATTTCAGTAAGAAAAGTGAAGTAAATAGAGATATAGGAGGATTCACGTATTTAGGGAATTATTTCCTTCATAAACATGACATAAGAGAGAGATTCACATAAAATAGAAACAATATGTTGAATACTCTACTAGGAGCAACATCTACTCTTCCCTGCAATCACACGTGGGAGGGGATTTCTTTGATTATGTCTTTCTTTATTTATCCCTATTCCCTACAAAATTGGCCTTTAAAAGGCTAAATACAGTAAGTAATGTAAGTAGGAAATAACCATGGCCACCGGGAGAAGAGGGGCTTGTGGGAGTGTCTTTGACAGAAGAAATCCCTTGAGATTTGTTCCTTTTAGTTGTCAGAGGGGACAACACAACTTAATTCATGTGTTTATTTGTTACCTTATTTCTTAAATCCCTCCGAGTTTATCCTTTTTACCGCTTATTTAGCAATTAAAGCTTATTTTAGTTTTAAAATTAGCTATGAACCCTTCCATCTTTGTCCTTTCCTAGCTAGGATTCCTCCGAAGACCAAAATACATGCAATTTGACCCATAGGTTATATGACTAATAATCCTAAAAAATCTAGAAAAATAGATAAAAATAGCAACTAGCAAGAGGACTCAACCCACCAAACCATCAAACCGACTGAATCTGCCTATAAAATCAACTCACTAAAACACATAACGATGCCTAATTGGATCAATTAGCTCAAAATTTAGCGCCTTAGTGCCCTATTGCTACTGGTTTTGACTAATCTGAGGGTCCCTCTTTATAGAATTCCTTAAATGGAAAACTATCTACACTACCCGAGAAATTTTTTGATATTAAGTTATTAACTCCTATCTTTGGGCTTTGTGATGTTGCAAAGAGACTGTTGTCCTTCCTCTAAAAATCTCCTACAGAGCAGATGATTTCCACAACTTTGATCTTCTGGATTTATATTGGTTGATCAATTGCTATGGAAGGTCTCGTTTAGTTTTTTTTATTCCGTGGTCAAATGGATCCCATAATTGGACTTCACATCTTTGGTTTCATAAGGATGTGGTCATTGGTAGCTAAAGTTTGGCAACTTTGACTCTTCCACAAATGATAGTGATGACACTGGAAAGTCGTCATTTGACAGGACATCGTCCAAAGGCGGATTCAAATTAGCGACTTTCATCACGAGCTCCTCCTTGGGCTTTCTTGCGGACGAGCAACATCTTCCTCCACTAGTTTGGACTCCTCCGACTGCATCTCTCTGGGAAAGTCTTCGAAGAGGGAGGCGAATTCCCGTACGTGATTTGAAATTCCCTTAGTTGACAATCAACGAACAATTTGTTTGCTTGCACCACGTGCTCAGATTCCTCCAGGAGTATCTTTTCGAAATCTGCATTGAAGGGGTGTCGATACTCCCATTAAGAGGTGGAAGCTCCGGTAGGGTGTCTTCTGTTGAGATAGATACTCCTCGGTCTTGCTCAGAATTCCCATCCAAAAGTTCGAGAACTTAGTTTGACATGGGCAATGGATATGATTGCCCCTTCCTTCGTCCTTTTCACTCGTCATCTTCTGGATCTCTCTTAAGAGATAGTCTAGTTGAATCTGAAGTTTAACAAATCCAATCTCCTATGAGAGAAGCTCGATCTCGCGATTCAGCTTCAACTCGTTGCATTGGGCTTTTCCCGCTATGACGTCAGACCCTTCTTGATAGAACAAAAAGTACGGCTTGCCCCGATACCAAAGAATGCTAAGCTTGGTATACTCATACACAAAATTATGTCGTGGGAGGTACAAAAGTAGGCATTTAACATAGCCATTCACAAGCGATAGGAGAAGTGTGAATTTTATTAATCAAAACTTCAATTGAGTATAATTGATGGCATTCCCTCTATTTATGGACCAGGATAGAAAGGGGCCAATGTATCTGAATGCTTTCACAGTACAATTCCTATAATTTTGGGTTTCCTCCACTTATTATTTCAACAAGGAAAGAGCGAGAAAAGAAGTATATAGAGGCAGGACAAGACTTGTGTATGTACTATATTTTCAACAAGGGAAGAACAAGAAAAGAAGTATATAGAGGCAGGACAAGACTTGTGTATGCACGAATTATTTCCTTAATAAGCCAGACATAAGTGGGGTGGGGGGGAGATCTATCTATCTATCTATCTATCTATACACACACACACACACACACACACACACGCACAGAGACGGTAAATCGGAAGAATCTATAGAATACTGCAACTGCAACGACCTTTAATCTCGCTTCCAGTTCCATGTGAAATGGTATTTCTCTGTTTAAATGCCTTTCTGTTGTAGGCGAGGGTTAATCTACACTTGATTTTGGAGGGATTTGGGAAAATCTCGAAATTAGGACATTCAGGGAATCAGGGGTATTCTCATCTTTTTAGAATGATCCATTTTATCGATCTTGACAAAAACTGGTGAGGATGTGGGTCTTGACAGGAAGAAGGACTGATCGAAATTTGAGAATGATCGAGTCACCAAGCCTAAAGTTTTGGCTAAAATAATGTGCAGATTTTCTAAAATCAGCAAGCAGTTTTTATATTAAAGAAGCTAAAACAGTTCTGCAAGGGCCATACCCATCCGATTAATCATAATGATGATAGTCTTTTAATGATCTTCAAAAGGGATGAATAGGGGCGACTAATGGCAGCTTAAAGGATGTGGAAGCAACTAAACGATGGAATATGAAGTGGATGGGGAAAGAAAATAGAGAAGATAAATGAAACCTCTATGGATTTGTAAGGAATCTTGCAAGTGATCCTTCATGGAGAAAGGTCGTCAATGGAATCGTCGGATTCTTCGGTTCGCTAGCCGAGTACCACTCGCAGAGGTGGAAGATGATGCTTCTTGAGGCAAAGTCGAAAAAAGGGTGGGGACATGAGTTAATCCTAATATCTCACGTGGAGTAATTATTCGTTCATCAAAATTTGAATATAGAATAGGGTTTCATCTTTTTTTTTGGATTTAGGATTTTCAGACGGAGGGCCAAGATCAAATCTCATAGGAACCAATGGATAAGAATTAAAAGAGGAGGGAGATAATAAATAGAAAGAGAGAAGGGAAAAGAGTCAGACTAGGGAGGGGAGAAGTAATCCGTACGGGCCGTGCAGGTTGGAAAAGAGGAAGAGAGGCAGGTAGGAGAGAGAGCTCGTGTTGGGCTTATCTTAAAAGCCCAAAGGGTTTTTAATTGAAGTCCATTAGCGGCTACGTCATCAATTATTTTATGTCTTGGTGATCTAATCGTCGGATCTTGTTCTAATCTCGACCGTTGGGCACCCTGGAGTACCTATTTACTTTATTTTATTAATAATTAGCTGGAAACTCATTAGAAAGAGCCTGGAATGATCCGAAAAGTCCCCGAATGAGGTCATGCACAACCTAGCATGACAAGGCATCAATTACGATAATAAACTAAAATCATAAGAGCATAACATGACCCAAAACATGATAAACGCTCCAAAAAGGACATAAATAAATAAAAAAATTGATATAATATTTAAAGTATCCTGCTGCTGATCAGGCCTGTGACCCTTTCCTTGTAAGAGCCCTTCACAATCGGCCTTTAGAAAGCTAGATAAAGTAAAAAAGGAAGGAAATAGCCGAGGCCAATATGAGAGGAGGATCTTCATGAATTGACCGATTTGGAGAAGAAATCCGCTAAGTGAGGTTCTTCTTGATTTTCGTTAGAGAGGCCTGTTAACTTAATTCCTATGTCCCTTGTGTTACAAGGTTTCTTAAATCCTTCCAAATCGATCCCTTTGCTTTCAATTCAGCAATTAAAAGCTTATTTAAAGGTAGTTACGAACCCTTTCTTCTTTATCCCTTTTTAACTCATTTTTATCTAATGACCAAAATACAGCCAAAGTTTGACTAAAAAACAAGACAATAAAAATTCAAACAAAAAAAATGAAAAATTTGAAAAAGGGATAGTGGTACGATATGTATATGTCGATACAACTGTTAGGAGATGACGGCTATGGTTTGGAGCGAATAGAATGCTCTCTATCGTGGGACTCAAGCCCAATATATATGTACATCAATACACATGAAACTCGACCCTGACTGTACAATTGTACATGAAACCCGACCTGGCATATACATTAACACTCCCTCTTAAACTCACGGTGGATCATGTACCGAGAGTTTGCTTATAAAATGACGAAATCGAGCAATCGTAAGAGGCTTTGTGAGAAAATCAGTAGTCTGCTCTGTCGAGGGAATGAACGACAAGGAGATGATGTGTGCAAGAAACTCCTGTCGAACATAATGGCAGTCAACCTCGATGTGTTTGGTTCGTTCATGAAAAACCGGGTTGCTAGCAATCTGATAGCATTCCAGTTGTCACAGAAGAGAAGGGTAGCCATACAATCTCTGCGGTGGTGAAGCCATAGCCCGGTATTTGGCTTCGGTGTTGGAGCGTGCAACAGGCTCATGTTTCTTGCTGTGCCAAGAAATGAGGGAATCGCCAAGGAACACATAGTAGTCAGTGGTAGAGCGGTGGGTAGCAACATCTCCAGCCAAATTTGCATTGGAGTAAGCACGTAGAACCAACGGAGAGGTGGAGAAAAAAAGCAGCGAACGAGTGACGGTGCCACGGAGATACCGGATAATCCGAAGAACCGTTGCAAAGTGAACCGAGCAAGGAGCCTGAACTAACTGGCTGACAATACCAACGACATTGACAATGTCAGGCCTAGTCATGGTGAGATAAACGAGCATCCCAACCAGCCACTGGTAACGAGCTATATCCTGAAGAGGCTCACCATCTGTAGAAAGGAGCTTCAAGTTGAGCTCCATGGGCGTGTCAGCAGTACGAGAGTCAGTAAGAGCAGTCTCGGCAAAAATGTCGGAGCTGTACTTCTGCTGGGAGATCAATAATCCATGAGCTGACCTTGCAATCTCAAGGCCAAGAAAGTATCGGGAGGGCCCAGATCCTTCATCTCGAACTGACTCTGGAGGTGACCCTGAAGGGATGCTATGGTGGAACTGTCATCCCCGGTGATGATCATATCATCCATATACAGAAGCAGCAAAGCAATACCCTGACTGGAGGAGCGGGTGAACAAAGCATAGTCAGAGTCTCTACAAACCCAGCTGTCAGCACTGCACTGCGGAATTGCTCAAACCAGGCCCGAGGTGCCTGTTTGAGCCCATAGATAGCCCGACACAGACGGCAAAAATGCCCTGGAGGAATAGAAACGCTCGGTGGAGGAGCCATGTATACCTCCTTGGAGAGGTAACCATGAAGGAACGCATTGGTGACGTCCATCTGATATAGAGGCCACCCTCGAGCACCTGCCATAGCTAAGAAGGTGCGCACAGTAGTTATTCGAGCAACTGGAGCAAACGTTTCCTCGTAGTCAATCCCATACTCCTTGGAGAAGTCACGAGCAACGAGGCGGGTCTTGTGTCGTTCAATGGAACCATAATGTCGAGTATTGACCTGGAAGATCCACTTGCAGCTGACAAGCACCACGCCGCAGAGACTAAGAACCAGATCCCATGTCTAGGTTTGCTGAAAAGCCTCTAGCTCAATTGACATGGCTTGCCGCAACTCTGGGGGTAAAGCTGCCTCACGGTTTGATTGGGGCCCCCGGTGGGTGTGAAGGGCAGTAAGGAAAGCCTGGTAAGACGGAGAGTAGGAGGCAATAACAGAGTAGCCACAGGAGTCAGAAGAGTCAGAGGTAAAGGCAGAGTAGCCAAACCTGTCGAGAGAGTAGGCATATCTGTCAGAAGGGTGATGTTCGCGCGCAGGGTAGCGCCGTACATGGTCAGGATCCGCGACCGAAGAGGAGGGAGTAGCTGCCGCAGGCGAGGGAGTACTAGTGTGAACCGACTCGGGAGGAGAGCTGCAGAGTGACGAACATAGACACGCGTGACAGGTAGTAGTGGTGGTGGCGGGGGAGACGTGGGAGGGGAAGGTGGGGAGGGTGGTGGTGGAGGTGAAGGTAGAGGCAAGGTTTAAAACTCTGGTACCGGTACCGTTATCGGTCGGCGCCGAACAGGTTCAAACCGGCCGGTTCGTACTGGTATCTGCCGGTACAGCCGGTTCTGCTTGAACAGGTACCGGCCTTTTTTTTTTAAATTGTAAAAAAATAAAAAAAATTCCAAAAAATTCCGAAAAATCCTTAAAAAATAAAAAAAATATATAAAAAATTAGAAAAATAAATATTAGACTACTTTTAGTTTTAGGCCAATTTAGGGCCTTTAGGCAATTAGGCTTAGTAATTAGGAGTTAGGAGTTAGGACTCTTAATAGTTAAGGCTTAGGACTTATGAGTTATGACTTATGACTATGTGTCTGATGACTTATGAGTCTTATGAATTCAGAGTCTTGGATTCATCATTCATCAAGATTCACAAGCACCACTCCCCGAGGTGTATGACTAAGAATCTTGATGAACCTGTCAACTATTGTCAAATCACCACTCCCCGAGGTGAATGATTAGACAATAGAGACCTAATTGAACCACATGACTCATAAGTCAGTTCATAAGTCACACGATTCACACGGACACACCTAAGAAGTTACTAATTCCTAATTTTATGTATCATTTTTCCCTCGTTTATCTGGGCTTGGGACCGGCCTTGGCGAAGCTAAAAAAGGTTTTTAAAAAGTTCTATAAAACAGCCTTTTAAAGTTTTGGAAATTTTTTATTATTACAAATTTACAATACAATAAGTTCCAGACTTCCATTGTTCCACAGAATACAGATTATCAATATGTTAAAATTATTAACTCACTTTTAGTTACCTTACCTGGCTCAACTGCTCATATCAGAAGATTCAGATTTTAGAAGTTCCACAGATTATTATTGCGACCAACTTCTTCTTTATTTGGAGTTGGTGCTGAGTAGTGCTGTCAGTAAGACCCGTCGGTAGGCCCAGAATAATCGAAGATTGAGTGGCCAATGTTCTGGTTCTGCTGGACACCATAACCGTAGGCTTCGTAGCTGTAGGAGGGTGAAGAATCTCCATATGTTTCTTATTCTGAAAACAAGGAACAATGTCCTGGCTCTGAAAACATCGGCTGATAAGAATCTCGATAATATGATGATGGTGGACCTGGTGGTGGATCATATCCGTTCGAGTATGGTACATATGCAGCTTTATAAACAGTACCGAAAGACCTGGCCCCTGCTCCATCGTGTGGTAGACCTAGTGGGGCTGGTGATCCTGTGACTTTGCCTCCGGTGTATATGGGAGGTGAATAAGCTCTTTTATGCTCTTCATGGTCAGGACTGGATGTGTGACCAATTCCCGGACATCTCCGTTGTGACTGAGGTGACTCCTCCACTCACTAGATCCGGAAGGTATAATGTCAAGTTGAAGTTTTCGTTTGTGGTACCTAATGCTGACATGTTGAAGTTTTCGTTCGTGGCTCCTCAATATTACTCCCTCTTGTTCTTGTCTTTGCTCCTTGCGTAAGTCCTCCAACCATGTATTTTCTTGACCGTCAAGAGCTGGATCCTCTCTCCGTCAACCAAGGGGCTAGAGGGTCATCTTCGTTGAAAATATAATCCAAATTGATTGGATTATCACCTTGGTCCTCTAATCTTCCCTGATCGCGGACCCTCAACCGCATATTGTAATGAACGAAAACTAGTTTATCTAATTTAAATGATAACAATCTATTTCTAGTTTTCGTATGAATGAAAGAATGTATTCCAGTTCCTCTCGCAGCCCAATGCCGAACATGTCTGACTTAATACTCGGACAGCAATCTTTTGAAGATCAGGAGCACTTTCACCATGAATGTTCCACCCAGTTGCTATGAAATTAGCAAAAAACTAAAACATTTAGTATGTATTTGTTGATTACAATTGGATAATTGTATAATTAAAGTGTGTTATCAACTTATCGACGTATTAGTTACCTGGCTGCATGGTCGAGATAGCTGTTCTTGCATTATCCGAATCAAAGTAATGAGCATAACAGAAGATTTCCATCTGCTCCATCGCCTTATTTTGCGATGCTATGTCAGGCTTCAAGGTTCGGATCGCCTCTTTAAACCCGATCATTATTTTAGGGTGTTGTGAAACTTCCAACCTATACTGGTATTGGGGATTTAAGTAAAACCCTATAATATGAAAGAAATAAGTATTTAGTCTAATGACTAATGAGGTTGAAAATTGAAATTGTTGAATAATGAGTTGACGATGATGTTTACCTATTGTATGTAATGGATGGTGTAGCGTCTTCTCCCATCTTTTGTCGATCAATTTAAAATATTAATTTTTTAATTTTTCTCCAACCTTTGTCGACTTCTGAATTACTATCTTAGTTTTGTCCAGTGCTTCGTAGATATACCCTATTACAGGCTTTTTCATCCGAATCTACCAGTCGAAGAACTTGTACCAAAGGTTGGATGCACTATTATCTTATCAATGTTGATCTAGAGCTCCTTCCCAACAATATATTTTTCACCTCTTTGCCTTCTTCATTAGATGCATATTTTGATTGACATCATGCATCTGAGGTAAACATTTTTCGTAAAACATCATTCTGATTAAAAATGCTCTCTAATGCTATAAAGTCGGTGGCAAAGCGGGTGATTCTTGCACGCAGAAGCTCCCGCTTTCCCGTATGCTTCCTCATCAAGTCAACTATCCAGTTATGGTTGTAAATGAATTTTGTTATTTTTCGGGCCTGTTTAACGACCTTGTCGATATGATCCAATTTGCCTACGTTCTTAGGATCAAGTCGATTCAGTGTGCGGCACAAGGAGTCCAAAATATGGTCTTTCGTTCCTTCTGTATAATATGTCCGACCTTTTTATAGTTAGAGCCATTGTCCGTCACTATTTAGACAATATTATTAGCTCAAACTTGGTCGATGATATTATTTATAAGTCCAGCATGATATACCAGAAACAATACCAATTAAGCTCCAACTTTGTTTGATGCTCCAACTTTGTTTGATGCATTGATCGATTTATAAAAAACAGTACCAATTAAGCAATATACTAGAAAATTGATTATATATTTTCTAGTAGGGCCACTCCATCCATCGCACATAATTATGTAGCCTTTCACCTCCCAGGGAGTTTTAAAACTATGCATATAATCGTTTATTTCAGAGATTTCATCATCCAAAAGTGGCCCAATAATCTCATATGAGGTAGGGGGAGAAATTCTCGGCCCAACTGACTGTAATGTGTCACATTTTCTTAAAGTATGGCAACGTAGCTGCATTATTCGGGATATGGTTGAAATGGAAAAATTTGGCCACTGCCTTTTTCACTTTACTGGCCGCTTGTTTTATTTTCCAGCCGTTAATTTGGTTTGTTTATGACCACGTCCCTAAACATAAATCCATCTAAAGGTAACTACACAGATGTACTGCCGCCAATACTAGTTTTATCTCTTCTAGCGCTAACACTACTACTACCATCAGGTCCACCACTACCAATATCTCCAGGAAGAAAGCGGGAACTACGATATGGACCAGTCATTGACCATCTACCTCTTTGGTCTCCTTCTCTTTCTCATTTCTTAACGACGAGCTTCCTCACGAGAAAGTCTTATTGTCGTTCTAATCTCCCTATTCTCCTTCGACAACTCTTCTTCAGAAACAGAATCATCGAAACTTTCATCGTTTATGTTTGTTTATCTATAACCTCTTACCAGCTGACTTTTGGTAAGGGGTGGTCTTCTAGAAGCAAAAAGGTCAGGAACAATATTCTTATCTTTACTTGCTTCTCTAAAAAATTGCTGGAATTGAGATCGTACCTCTGCTGGAACGTGCTCACAACCAGTCACTTGCCCTTTGTTGCCCGTTTTCAGTCTTGTGATACCTTCATTTATGGTCCGGTTGCAGTAGTTGCATATGACCTTTCGCTTGTTGCCTTTTATTGCCTTGCAATGTAGCCATCCAGCATCTATCTCTTTTGATTTTGGTGCCATTATCTAAGTCAAAAAATTTAATAAGCAATAGCAAACAAAAAAAATCAGCCAAAATCCACCCACCCCACTAATGCTGTCGGGTTGGGCCTGAATCGACTGGTACCGGTTCGTACCGGCCGATACCTACCTGACTTGGTAGGTTCGGTCCGGTACGGCTTGGTACCTGCCGTTTCAGGCTAGTTTCGATCCTGGATGCTCGACTCAGCTCGGCCTAGCCAAAGCTGGTACGTATCGGTATCAGTCGAGATTTGAAACCCTAGGTAGAGGTGGGGAGGGTGGTGAAGACTCAACAGGAGAAGGCATAGCCAATGGTGCGGGAGCAGGATATGAAGGTAAAAAGGTGATGGTGAGAGGTAGTGGATGCATGGAGGGTGACGTAGGCGGTGAGGGAAGATCCCGGGACTCGGTGAAAAAGTACGGGAGATCCTCGACAAAAGAGACATGACGAGAGATACGGATCCGGCGTGCCAAGGGATCATAGTATCGATAGCTCTTGTGCTCCCGACTGAGCCCCAAGTGAACACACCTAACCGATCGGTAGAGAGTTTGGTGCGCTCATGTCGAGGTAGGAGAACAAAGCACGTATACCCAAAGGTGCGAAGACGAAAGTAGTCGGGAGATGAGTGAAGTCGCTCGTACGGGGTAACCCCAGAGAGGGTGGAGGACGGAGTGATGTTGATAAGGGGAACGATTGTCAGAACAGCCTCGGCCCAGTAGGAATGTGGAACAAAAGTTGCCAGAAGTAGAACGCGCACTGTTTCAAGAACATGGTGATGCTTACGCTCGGTTACGCCGTTCTGTTCATGGGTGTGGGGGCATTATTGTTGGTGAATGGTTCCGTGAGTCTGAAGGATCTCACGCATCTTAGAGGAGAGGTATTCTTGGGCACAGTCAGACCTGAAGGCTATGCAGTCAAAGTCGGTAGTCGGCCTTAGTCGGCCAAGGGCCGACTAGGACTAGTCGGGACTAATTCGGGACTAGTCGGCCAAAACTTATTCTAACCCCTCCCCCCCTCCCTAAACATATATGATATATGAACTAGCATAAATGTCAATAAGTATATGATATTAGTCGGTTAATAACAATACATACCTTCACACTTCACAGCATGGGTATAAATACATAAGTAACAGTCTAACATAACACAGTTGTATTGGCTTCATGCCCATGTCAAAAGTCTCAGAACTAAAAATTCATCACAATATTTGTTTGATGATGTTTAATCAGTGAACAACCCCAATTTTGATTATAGGGTTATATGGATATCAACAAATAAACTAATTATTTGTCTATGTTTTTATTTGAGATTCTCAGGTGCTCAACAGATGATTACAGGGAAGAGCTATAGTTGTGAGTCTTGCGACTCAAGACTTTGAGCCAATGTAAAAAAATCCAAACAAAATTGCTTGCGCAGACACCTTTCAAAAAAAAATTTGCTTGCAGAATGCTGCCTGGGGACTAGTCGGCAGTCGTTAGTCGGAGACTAGTCGGGTCTAGTCGGGATTCCGCCCAGCAATGACGGAATCGAAATTAATCGGTCGGCAAAATGCCGCCCAGGGACTAGTCGGGGACTAGTCGCCGACTAGTCCCGACTTTGATAGCATAGCCTGAAGGTCTTGATATGTCGACCAAACCGGGTATGGATCATGGCGGTGAATGTCTGGTAGATATGGGGAATCTCAGAGCGGCGGCTCATTAGATAGACCTAGGTGCATCTGGAGTAGTCTTCGATAAATCTCACATAATATAAAAACCTAGAAAAGGAGGTAACTGGAGCAGGACCCTAGATGTCAGAATGCACTAAATCAAAAGGGGCAACAGATTGGGAAGCACTGGCCAAAAATGGTAGAGCCAGATGCTTTGTCAATCTGCAACCCGTACAGACAGAGAGGAGAGGACACATGACTCAAAGCGTCCGAACGGAAAACGCTTTTGAGTCCATCACTGGACAAATGATCTAGCCTTCTGTGCCACAAATCGGCATCAAAGGCGACTGATATAACTGACTCAATAGAAACAGGGAAAACATGAAGATGGTCCAGCTGGTAAAGTCCTCCCATCCTACACCCTAGCCTAATCATCCGTCCCCGTCCGCGAATCCTACACAACACAAGTAGATGAGGTAAATATGACGGTCAGTCTAGAATCATAGAGAGAACTGATAGAGATCATATTAATGTTAAGAAGAGGAGCATGATGGACATGGGCTAGGGTCAGGCGATCAGTGGAGTCTGAGGTAGGAGTGATAGATCCACACTGCGGAATAAGTACAAGAGTTCCATCCGCAGTGTGGACCTCCATGTGGGCAGGAGCAGAAGCATAGTCTGTGAGCATAGTGGAGTCTTAAATGAGGTGACAGGAAGCACTCGAATCGAAAATCCAAAGGGCAGCAGTACAAGAGGTGGCGGACAGGCCGTGAGCAATCAATGAGCCGGCGAATTCTAGATGGTGAAAAATAAGCTCATTGGGATGCTAGAGACGGTCCGGCTCAGGCTGAGAAGGTGCAGTGGTAACAGTGGGGGACGTTGGAGTCTCTACAATAGCAACAGTGCCACCAAAGTGACGGAAGTAGGAGCCCAACGTGGTGCCCTCTCATTCGGACCCCAGCGAGGATTGCGTGGAGGACGTGTGGGACATTCACGCTTCATGTGATCGGGCTATTTGCAGCAATATTATTAAAACCGGACCGGACCGGGAAACAGCGAATCGGTAGGGAAACCGGTCTGTATGCGATATGAACCGGTGTTGGAAAACAAACTGGTATTGAACCATCGGACCGGGCGGTTTTAGGTATAAACGATCCAGTTTTTTTTTTGGTGCACAAATGCTCTCTTTCTCTCTCTGGGTTTGACGATGTTTGTTGGGCCGGTGAACCGGATCGGCCGGCCAAACCGGACCGGTACACAAACCGGTTCGTCCTCCGGTTCGGTTCAACATTGATTTGCAGTAATGACAGAATACATGCTCGTCGGAGAATCTGGCTGCCAGGACGCTGTCGGATCCAGAGACAAGTCGAGGAGGACGAGTACCCTGAGTCTGAAGGCGAGTCTCCTCATCCACCAAGGCGAGCAAGGCATCCTATAGTCGAGGGAGTGGCTCATGCTGTAGGAGCTGAGCAGCGATGAGAGTGAAGTATGTTCGAAGCGCCGCCAGGAACTGGTGAAGGTGGCCGTTGTCAAGGTAGCGCTGGAATCCCTGAAGCGGGGGCAAACACACCACTCGGGAATCATTTAATCCAGTTCATGCCAGTAGGCACTCATTAGGCTGAAGAAATCCTGAATCGTGTGCTCTCCCTGACGAGTGGACTACGAGTCACAGATAAGCTGATGCCGGCGTGCACCGTCGCGCGGGAAAAGCCGGTCCCGGAGATAATCCCACATCGCACGCGTCGGAGGAAGGCGACAAATGGGAGCAAAGAGCGGACGAGCAACGGAGTCCAGAAGATATGCCTGGATGTCATCAACAGTTTTTTCTACAATATGCCCCAGTGGGTCGAACCGATCAAAGTATGTCGTCGAAGATACCGATGTCATGGCGATGTCACGTGAGGGCTGCCGTGGTAGCAGCAGCAGTAGCAGTAGAAGAGAAGCGCTAGAATCGTCGCTATTGGTGACCAAGGCGAAACCACAGGAGGCAACAGGAAGCAGGTCGTCACTGGTGATGTGACCCCAAAGATCGCGACTGGAGAGCGCAGCCTCGATGGTGAGCGACCAATCAGGCCAGTCGTTGGCCGAGGTCAGCTGAAAGGTGACCGCCTTCAGCGGTGGAGAGATGGTGACGACGGAAGGCGCAGGAGAGGACGCTATGGCTGAGGATCAAGGGTCGGAGAGGGAGATCGGGGGGTGATGCGGGTGAAGTTGGGTGCTGCGGGCTGTGGGTGACGGCAGGGGGGCGGTGGGTGAAGGTGACCGGGGGGGTTGCGGGTGGCGGGTGAAGACGGGGAGAGGGCGGCGGGTTGCGGGTGACGGCAGGTGGGGCGGCTTGTGAAGAGAGATCAGGAGCGTGACGGCAGGGGGGCTACAGGTGAAGGGAGGGCGGCTGGAAAGGAGCTACCGATCGATCGGAGCCGGAGGGAGCAACCGGAGGAGATCAGATCCGAAGGGAGGCCGTTATCACCGTCGCAGAAGGGGAAACCCTTGAGGTCTGATACCATGTTAGGAGATGACGGCTAGGGTTTGGAGAGAATAGAATGCTCTTTATTAAGGGACTCAAGCCCAATATATCTATACATCAATACACATGAAACCTGACCCGAGTGTATATGAAACCCGACCCGATGTATACATTAATAACAATTCTTGAAAAAAAAGGATACGAAACGTCGAGGATATGTTAGTAAATGAATATACAAAATTTTATTTTTTCCAACATATAAATAACAAATTCTAGAAAGTTCACTATGTCCATCTTAGTGGGCATCAAGATTATAGCTCAACATTAACCATCAACCTATTTGCATCATAAATAAAACTACTTATTCCAAAAACAACAATAAAGCACATATTGAAGTATCCCAACTACATCAACCTTTTTTTTTGGCTGAATTTACCAAGCAGTCAGAGGACTGTGCTAGAGCAAGGGCTCAAGGAGGTCCGATGATCGAAACGTGGTGGGGCAGTTCCATAATTCCGTGAACATGACATCAGCGCCCAGGATTCGCACATGCAAACAAGCCACAACGATCTTGAGGGAAAGTTTGCTCCACGGTGTCAATATTGGGAGTCGAACAGGGAACCTCTCCAACATCGGAGAGAGGAAGTACCACCAAGCCAAGAGCCCATTGGTACTGCACAAGGATCACAATCTCGAAATAAATCACGAAATATCGCGGTTTAGCCAAACCTTGATACAAAATTTCATATACTATATCGAACGGAATGGGATTCACAGGAATATCGCGATATTTCGCACGATATTTTTGTCGGCGCGAAATATCACGATTTATCGTACCAAAAGACAATGAGACATAAATTTCGTTGAAATTTCGTGAAATTTTGAGAACTTTTGAGTTTTTGGCACCGAAATTCTAGGACTGCCTGGTTTTGAAAGGGGACTAGGGGCCTGGTTCTCAGTAATTTATTTACATATAATAACAAGTTATTTGATTTCAATAAAAATATCAAAAAAATAAAAAACCAAGTGAATCAAAAGGTATACTTTCAGTTTTAGTAGGAGAAAACTGTTCTTTTGGTTTCTCATAAAATTTGTATGTTAAGAAAAGTGGTTAAATCAACTCCTTTTTAGCTCAAAATTCCACAAGATATAAAGCTACAAGTACATCTAGAAAATAATGGTCCGTCAAGGGAAATTTTGATTGAATAGAAACTTTTCTTTATAAAAAAACTTTTTTCCAGTCTTTAGTAAAAAAATAGTGTTTCATATTTCTGCATAATTTTTGCACGATTTCAGACTTGCACAATTTTCTTGTTTTAAGTTCATTTTCAAAATCGTTTGAAGCATTATTTTAACAATCAACTAATCTTTATTTGGAAAATATTTTTAATCACAAAAAAGTTTAAAACCATTTGAAAAACATAGATCAAAACAGGACCAAAGAAGACTACACAAAACTCACAGACTCAAATACAGAATACATGTTTTGTGAAGCTCTACAGTTCTAGATGGGGTAAAAATATTATCTGAGTGTTCCAAATGGTGTATGTATACTTGGTTTATGACTATCCAGAGATTCACTAAAAAATTCAATTAAAAAAAAAATCAAAATTTCCACCATTTATATAAAATCATAATATTTCCACACTATCGAAATATTTCCACGAAATATTTCCATATCCAGAGTGTTAAAATATTGACCGAAATAAAAATTTCGAACCTTGGTACTACATCAACGTTGCAAATTAATAATCTACTTTATTCATCTTTGTTTGTTAAGAAAAAAAACTTGTTCGAGAAATAGCAAGGAACTTATATTTTAGGGAAAATTACAATTTGACCCCTTACACTCTCTGAGGTTTCTTAAATTACACTTTGCCCCTAATCGATCATGTTTTTTGGTTTAAAACTTGCTAAAAACTTGGCTTTTCTAAGTAGAACAGCAAAATTGGATTAGGGTTTTTGAGATCCCTATTCCCTTTTATATTATTAATAAAAGCCAAATAACAATGAAGTCCATAAACTTGTCATAATTAATATAAAGGACAAAAAAGACTCCAATAGTCTAAAGGCGAACATATAATAAAAGCCTATGCCATACATTTTGCATACTATCATATGATAAAACAATTCATAAAATTGAGTTTCGTTAGTAGAATGTTAAGTTTTAAGTATTGTTTTATTTTTATATCATGCAAAAAAGTATAAAGTACCTTTTATTATGTGTTTGTCTTTAGACAAGTCATGTTTTTAGTAAGTTTTAAGCCAAAAAACATGATCGGTAGGGAGTAAGGTGTAATTTAAGAAACCTCGTGGGGACAGCCTAATAAGCATAAACCTCAGGGGGTCAAAGTTCGATTTTTCCTATATTTAATCTATCTAGTTGTGCGAATGAAAGTATATCGGATACGCATCACGTGTATCCATTTATAAAATGTGAAATTGGGATGCGCATGAAAAGTATCAGATGCGTATCCTCGTGTATCCAATGAATATCAAGTATCTGGTACGATATGGTTTAACAGTAGCCATGCTTCATAGTAAAGAACTAACCCTCCAAAACACTAAACATACTTAATATGACTGAACTTGACTCATTAAAGACATAACAGCATTGGCCCAATTAGTTCAACATTTTGGACCTAAGTGTCGTTTTGCTAATGATTTCTATTGACCAGGAGATGCTCTGGCATCAATATCCAATCAAGATTTGCTTTCCCCCTCTATGATGATATGCATGTTGGATTTTGAAGCTTGTTTTTTAAGCAAATGCATTAATTCATGTATGCAATATTGTGCATGGTCAATGTTATTTGTTGTTAATGCTGGCATTGAAAGAATTATTCCAGGCTACTTAATTTCCTTTACAATATCGTTTTCCCTTTATTATGCATATTGTATTTAACTAATAACATTTTATTCGATATTCAAAGCATTGTGTATATCTCGCCTCGGATGGGGGTCGTGTTTGTCGACCGCTTGTAATTGCTGACAAGGGCGTATCACGGATTAAGGAACATCACATGCAAGAATTGAGGGTTTGTGTTTGTGATGTTCTAGTTCTGGTGTACTTCCATTACAATATTTTATTTGCTCTCATACTAAAATAATCTTTATTAAAGGATGGAGTTCGAACATTTGCTGATTGTTTACGTGAGGGATTGGTTGAGTATCTTGACGTTAATGAAGAAAACAATGCTTTGGTTAGTAACATATCCTTTTGATAAATCTATACTTTTTTTATATCATAAATACCAATTCATGCTTTGCATACTAACAAACTATATCACCAATAGATTGCTATGCATGAGTATGAGATGGAAAATAGTGATTCTGAGGAAGAAAAGGATGATGTGAAGAAAAGTTGGATAACCCATATAGAGATTGAGCCATTTACAATTTTAGGTGTCTGTGCTGGATTAATTCCTTTTCCTCATCACAATCAGTCCCCCCGCAATACATATCAGGTTTGGCCATCTTTTATTGGATTGTTTTATGTTTTTTGATTAAGGGATCCTATCTTTACATCATAAGGCTAATATTTTTGTGTGCCATAGTGTGCTATGGGAAGGCAAGCTATGGGAAGCATTGGTTATAATCAGGCAAGTGACTTTGATAGTGATTTTATTGTATTCGTATAAAAATAATGGTAAGGTATGTTGTTTTGATTTTAATTTCCATCAAAATGTGTTCGATTGATGTTCTCAGCACTACTACAACAATTATCAGTACTGAAGAAAATTCTGTTCATCCAGTCGGATTTAATAAGCTGAAACAGTGCATTGGTCTGGATATATCTTTCTGATTAGTGGCATATTAGATTATTTTATCTGTATGTATTTGTAAGTTCCTTTCTGATGCCGGAGTTTTTTGTTTATTTGATAAAAATATTAGATATATGGTTATTTCATAGACAGAGTTCTACAATTTTCCTATTATAGACATAATTTTGATCGTGATAGTTGCAAATCAAAATTTCTACTGAGCTGTAAAGAATGTTAATATTCAAGCGTTATATTAAGTTCTGATTTAGCTGATCCATGCTCTGGTGAAAAATTACTTGTTCTTTAACTATATGGCGATGATCTGTTTTTCTTATTTTTGACCATATATCGGGACATATTTATTATTATTATTTTTAATATCTGCCTTTTTTAAAAACATTCTAGGACGATTTTAAGCATGTTATCTTAATGTTTTAACAGCTTTTACGAGCGGACACCTTGCTCTATCTGCTAGTATACCCTCAGCGCCCCCTCCTGACAACGAAAGTTATCGAGCTGGTTTGTATAGTCTCATTTGATGGTATATCCCTGCTACAACTTACAACTCTTGCTAGTAACATATCATTGTCAGGTTGGATACGATAAGCTTGGAGCTGGGCAGAATGCAACTGTTGCTGTAATGAGTTACAGTGGTTATGATATTGAGGATGCAATTGTCATGAACAAGTCATCCCTTGATCGTGGATTTGGTCGATGCATTACAATGAAAAAGTACTACATTTTACTTCTGAAAGCTTGTGGAATCAAAAGACTATCATTTTTATGATTAATTTTTTACTTATTGTGAGTTTCCACCAGATATACGTCTCTGGTAGAGTCCTATGACAATGACACAAAAGATAGAATAATCCGGCCTCAGAAGATACCTAGCATGCAGGTATGGTTCCAAAGTCAATGATGTTTATGTTATGAACTCAATTGTTGTGGTAATATAGGCTATGGGTAGTTTACTTTGAATTTGCAACTTTATTAAAGCATGAATTCCATTTCTTGAGGTTCCGATAACTTGATGGTATACTTGCAGTATTTTTTTGTGTCCTGTGCATATATACAGTTGTTATGTATGTACTTGTCTGAATCATTGGTTTATATGTCTTCATCATGATCATTTCCTCTTTTTTCTTATTAAATTTTTAAATGGACCCTATGGTGTTGGCCTTATGCTTTTATATAGATTTAATAAGTTATCTCTCAGTTATAATACTGGATGAGAGTTCAATTTCACTACATATTCCTTTGCAAATATCCATTTGAAAATTCAAAACTTTTTGTGTGCATGTCTAAGGATTTTTTGGATTTCATTGCAACTACCGGTTGGTAATGAGTGAAGTATTCATTTTATTTAAGTATCCATATAGTTTGGTATTTTAATACTTCAAGAAATCTTGTTTGGTTTGGAGTAAAATTTGAGTTAAATATAAAAATTTTGATTAACACAAAAGTTATTTTAAAACTTTCAAAATAAGTAATAACTATTAAAAAGTAAAATCTTGACGACATCAGTGGCTAGCTGCCGGAGAATGGAACTTGGCTCTGTCTATTGCCTCATATATATCTCACATTGTCGGCCTCTCGTCACCGCCAACTAGCCGAAAGACAAAGAGTAGTGGCTCGACAATATCACAAATATCCTTCACATGATCCCAGAATTTATTTTTTCATACTATCCCTTCTACATCAGCTGTTGGGTCTTCTGTAATCCTCCCATATTTTGATGCTTGCCATTTTGGAAAGAGAAACATTTGTTGTAAACCAATTTTGTACTTCTACAAGCTTTCTAAGGCAATATAGTTTGTCGCAAATCTAGTTATGTCTGGCCTTAGCAGTTTATGACCATCTGTGTAGGCCTTCATTAATGCAATGACACAGTTATGGGTGTAGATGAACGTTATAATTTTCCTTGGCTTTGCAATCACTTTTGACACCCGCGGCTTTTTCCCAATGCCTTCAATCATCAAGTCCAAGCAATGGGCTGCACAAGGGGATATATGCGGCCTAGTCTGCATCAATTTCATTCCTGCAGCCATATAAGTGGTCTTGTTATCTGTCACGATTTGGACCACATTGTTCACCTACCTCCTCGACAACTTCATTCATTAATGTATGCAGGTAGTCAACATTCTTCACTTTGTCTGTCGCATTGATAGACTTCAGGAAAACTGTTCCAGAAGATGAATACACAAGAACATTATTCAGACTTTGGTTGATGCTTGTCCACCCATCACATATAATAGTACTTCCTCTTTTTTTTCAACAATTCTTAAAGCTGTTAACCCATTCCAATGCCTCATTGTACTCATACTGGACACATATATGTCTTATATCAGATGGCGTAGGGGCCGAGATACCAGGACAAGCACTCGCTACTGCATCAAACATGGCTTGCAGGTACGGTGACGATGCAACATACAGCGGAATCCGATTGTGTAGAAATTTTTTTCATGTTGCCTTCATGACAATCTCCTTTGCCTTCTTTTGCATCTCAGTCAATGCAGCTTTGCTACCAGGTTGTGTAGAAGACGGTCTCGTACAAGCCATTGGTTCATCACAATCTTCTTTGCCTTCTTTTGCATCCCAGTCAATGCAACTTTAATACCAGGTTGTGTAGATGACAGTCTCTTACAAGTCATTGGGTCAACCGGATCTACTACTCTCGGCCTAGGCCCCCCCGACAAATGTACATCCTTGTCCCTCCCACAGGGTCGTGACCTGGGGACACGACGTAAAGATCTGCCAAAGCCTTGTGATGATCCCATACCCCTGCCAATGCTAGTAGATGGTCTAGATCCACCGACTCCAGATGCGCCTCTATGCTCAATAGTCGAACCTCTCATAGTTGCCGCTCACTGTCACCTTGCCTCCTCATCAGTTTACAGAGTTTGCTTAGAAGCTTTCATTGCTGCCTCCATCTAGGAATCATCATCCTTATCCTCACTCCCCCAGATCCAAGGTTCAAAATTTTCATTTTGGTCATTATTTCGACACTCTGGATATGTAAATATTTCGACAGTGTGGAAATATTATGATTTTATAGAAATGGTGAAAATATTGATTTTTTTACTGGAATTTTTCAGTGAATCTCTGGATAGTCATAAACCAAGTATATATACACAATTTTTAATGGTTTTTCAAATGGTTTTTAATCTTTTTTGTGGATAAGATTATTTTCAAAATAAAGATTAGTTTATTATTAAAATAATGCTTCAAACGATTTTGAAAACAGACTTAAAACAAGAAAGTAATGCAAGTTTGAAATCGTGCAAAAATTATGCTAAAATGCGAAACACTGTTTTTTTACAAAGTCTGGAAAAATGAGTTTATAAAGAAAAAATTTTATTCATTTAAAATTTTCTTTGACGAACCGTGGTTTTCTAGATGTATATGTAGTTCTACATCTTGTGGAATTTTTTGAGCTAAGAAGGAGTTGATTTAACCACTTTTCTCAACATACAAATTTTAATAAAAACCGAAAAAATTGTTTTCTTCTACTAAAACTGAAAGTATACTTTTTGATTCATTTGGTTTTGTATTTTTTATATTTTTATTGAAATCAAATGGGGGGTATTTGCTTATTTATATATAATAACTTAAAGTAAATGAGGGGGTAGTTGCTGAGAACCAGGCCCCCAAGTTCCCTTTTATAACCAGTCAGTCCCAATATTTAGGTGCTAGAATGTCAAAATTTCTTGAAATTTTGCGAATTCTACAGAAATTTTCATGAAATTTATGTGTCTCGGTGTCTTTTGGCAGATGAGAAATCGCGATATTTCGCGCCAACAAATATATCGTGCGATATATCGCTATAATCTCGTGAATCCCATTCCATCCGATATAGCATATGAAATTTCGTGTCGAGGTTTCTTAAAATCGATATATTTCGCGATTTATTTCAAGATTTTGAACCTTGCCCAGATCTTATCTCTATATGCATCTAGCTTCTGTCTTCTGCTAGTTTTCTTCTGTTCTTTCTTTTGTTTTCCACAGTCAAGCAATGCTTACATTTCTTTATTAACATCGGGTACATTAAGGCATGCAACTACTTGGCCTTTTTTATGTGCCAAGTGCTCTTTCAGCCTCGTGATCCCTCTATTGAGTACCTTTGCACAATACTTGCACTTAACCTTGTGCCTCAAATCCGCAACTACCTCCCCATGAGCCTACGCTGGATTATACTCTCGCACCATTTTCCTGAAAAATACTCAAACATTCAAGAATCAAGTTATTTTACATATATTTAAGTATGTAAGTCTTAATTTATAACCAATAAAAAAATAATTAATGCAGACGAGCTCTGATGTGCAGATTTCTATAGCTGATGGTTATTTTGATTTCCTACGGAGATCCAGGAGGCCGATCGCCGATCGGTTTGTATCATTGGAGAGCTATTTCGATTATCTATGATTTTGGTTTGTACTTCCTGTCGATCCGACTGACGAATCTTGAGTTATTTATGTTTTATTTCTTGTTTGAGTAGGTCCGAGCCATGTTCGCATCCGGTTCGAGTCATCGAATGCGGAACTGACTTATTTCTGTGTTTGATTAGTTGTCGTAGGATCTTTAAATGAGATAAAATCTCAATGAATGAGATCTAAACTGTCTAAAGAACCCCTAAAAAGCCATATGCCGCTCCCATCTCCCGTTCTCTCTTCTCGCGGCAATACCCACACGACAGCCCCCCTCGGGATGCGCGCCCAACTTCCTCTCCTTTCCCTCATCCGTGCGGAATCTCCTCTCTTTCCCTTTCTTTTTTTTTTCTTTTTCTATAAAACCCCCTACAAACCCTAATATCGAGGATGGATTGATGATGCATTGAAACCCTAGAACGGAGAAATGGGTTCGCTTATTTGGAGTCTCATACGATGGATCATCTTGCCTCTAGTCTTCTTCCTCTTTTCGTAAGCTTCCTCATCGCCACATTCTCGTCTACGACTTCGCGGGAGATCGACGCGGAGATCCTTTATTCTTCAAGATCAAATCATCTCGGCTTCTTTATCCCTCGTCCGGACCACACCTTTTCCGCCCATTCATCTACAACAACGGAGCCCTTGATCCTGGGCGGCATTGACGAAAGCATGGTTTGAATCGTCCCTCGATATTTTCATGTGATAAACATCTTTCTAATCTGGCGTATTGCTGATTTTATTTAGGGTTCAAAGTACTTGGCTTCTAAAGGATCTTATTCATTAGGTTTTCTATCGTTTAGATTTGCGTTTTCTTTGAGATTATGGCTTGTGTTTCAGATATCGTTAGGCAACGTATTGCTGGAACTTATCTATTAAATCTGGAATTAATTGTTCTCATGCTAGTTTTATCGCTTCACTTAAGTAAACTTGTTTGGGCATGATCGGATGATGATTAATTCTCTTTATCCTTACTGAAATTTGAATAATTAAGTGCATAAATTTATCTTTAATCATTTAAAATCAGCACTCGTGTTATTCTAAGAACCCTGCATGCATCAAAAATAAAAATTTATGCATATAAAAAATTGTTTTACTCATGTTTATGCATTCTTAGTGAAAATTTAGTTTAAATTTGATATTGGCTTGTTAAAATTAGCAAAACCCCCAAATATCCATGAACCGATCATGCAAATTTGGAGATGATGCTTTAAATCTTATAGATCTAAACTTTGATGTTATTCAAAGGTTAGATCTGGCCCATATCAATAATTTCACGATAATTATTTGTTTTTTTCAAAAAAAATGCAACAAAACAAAAGAGAAATGAAAGCCCTCCAAATTTACATGAATCGATCATGCAAATTTGGAGGTGATGCTTCAAATCTTATATATCTAAGCTTTGATGTTATTCAAAGGTTAAATCTGGCCAATATCAACAATTTCACCATAATTATTTGGTTTTTTTTCAAAAAAAATGCAACAAAACAAAAGAAAAATAAAATAATGATGAAAATTACTTTCAAATGTGATGTTGATCTTCAAAATTGAGTTTTTGGCTTTAAATCTTGCAAATCTAGCTTGTTTGGAGCTTCATCTCATGTGGGAATGAAGAAATAGGCACCAAAAAATACAATCGGAATGAAAAAAACCTCTAAACCCATGCTAAATACTATCCGTCGGTTCAAACCGGCCGATTCAAACCGGTATTTGGTGCGGTTCAGTCCGGTTCCTGGTTTGAACCGGACTAAACCAGATGATTTATTCTTCGCGGCTGGTATTAGGTAAATACTTGTTTGGTTCAGTCCGGTTCCCGGTTTGAACCGACCGGTATGGTTTGTACCGGTAGATATTTTAATCCTTGGCTGGTGAAAATGTACTTTGTAAAGAGAGAATGTACGTTATAGAGAGAATATGTATAAAAAGAATTTTGAGACTATTTTAAATTGATATTATTGGAGAGAATTAATGATGTATACAATCACTAAGTTCGGGTTCGACAATAATTCGGCTCATGTTAAGCTTGTGAAAACCATCAAAAAAAAATCTTAATAACAAGTGGGAAAATTAGGAAAAAAATCGGGTTTGCAATTTAATCGCTATGGTGAAATTTTGAAATCAACAAAGTCGAAAAAAATGTATGAACTTCGAGGGTTAAAAATTAGAATAATGTATAGTGATTTCATATAATAAAATTTTCCTAATCTTTTTGGTCTGTTGAAGAAAATATTATATTATTTTTGAGGAATGAAGATAAAATGATATTAATAATTTAGTAATGCAAATATATTATTATTAAGCAACAAGCTATCCCCAAAAACAACTTCCACATCCAAATTCAGATTCATTAGCAAAACTACAGAAATATCCACGTAACAGCATACCAAAATAAGTATTCAAAAGCCCAATATGCACAAAAGTCATTGAGTAAAATATAAAAATGTTATTCATCCTAGTTAGTATTTGTGCAATATCCCCTTTTATTATTTTAATAAAGCTTGGGGTATGCTCAACCCCATCCTCTCCATCTCGGGGAGGAATTCTCAAAAAAAAAAGTATTTGTGCAATATATGTTGTAGAGAGTATGTGATGCAAAGAGGGAATATATGTTGTAGCGGTAATGCATGTTATAGAGTGAGAGTGTTGCAGAGAATATATTGTAGAGAGACCATATGTTGTAGTGAGATATTTGTTTCGGAGAGAGAATGTATGTTGTAGAGAGAATGTATGATCCAGAGGGGGAATATATGGTGTACAGGCAATGCATGTTGTAGAGAGAGAATTTATGGGCAGGGATAATATATGTTTATCCTAAATAAATGTTGTAGAGAGATATTGTATGTTGTATAGAGAATATACATTATTGAGGGATACATTGTGAGGTAGAATATATGTTGTAGAGGGAGAGTATATGGTGTAGAGAGAATACATGTTGGGCAAAGAAAATATACATACTAGGGGTAATTTGTGTTATAAAGAGATAATATTTGTTATGAAGAAAAAATGTGTTATGAAAAGAAATGCATGTTAACGAGAGAGAATGCATATGGTGGAGAGAATATCTTTTTTTTTTTGAGAAATTCCTCTCCGAGAAGGAGAGGATGGGGTTAAGCCGTACCCCAAGCTATATTATTAAAAAAAGAAAGGAGGTTACAGATTACAAAGGAGGGGAAGAATATCTCCCGATTGCTTTGGAGAGAGAGATGTGGACCAGGTCTGAATCATCCTCTTGAACTTCTCCCAGACTTTCGCTATAGCTAGCTCTACTCTGGAGAAGACTCTAGCATTCCTCTCTCTCCATATGCACCAACAGAGACCAATAACTAGAAGATCCCAAGTCGATCTAAGTTTGTTGTTGATCCTCTTAGTGCGCCAAATAGTCCACAAGGAACGAATAGATCCTGGATGACCCTTGATAAGAAATCTATGCTTGAGCATTCTCCACAGCTTACGAGAGTAGGAACAACGAAGAAACAGATGGTCGACGTCCTCCCGATGCGAATGGCAGAGTGGGCGGGAGGAATCCAGGACATTAGGATTATTTCGCTGACGAAGATTGACTCGGGTGAGAATCCTCTCTTTTATTGCCAACCACATGAAGATCCTAGTCTTGAGAGGAGCCGGGGATTTCCAAAGGTGAGAAGCAATCGGACAAATTAACCCTCCTGCATTAAAGAAACGGTAGAATGATCGGACCGAGAAGGCACCAGAGGCTTCCCATTTCCACGCTGAGGAATCTCTATCAGGAGTAAGAGTGAAGGAGGAGAGGATCTGATAGAGATCTGCAAGCTGATTCTGCAGGGTAGAGTTGAGGTTCCGCCTGAATTTCACAGACTAAGAGAAGTCTCCCTGAGCTCGAGAAACCTGGGAGCGGACCGATGCATTATGGTCCCATGCCAGGTCAAAAAGGTCAGCAAAAAGAGAAGCTAGTTTGATGTCTCCGACCCATTGATCTAACCAGAATTTAATGTTTCTTCCATCCCCTAATACCAGCTTAGTACCGCAATGGAATGCCGTCCCAACTCTACAAATACCCTTCCAGAAAGGAGAGATCTTACCAGATCTACGGCTCCTCGCTTGAAGAGGGGAAAACCGTCTAAAGTAACGATCTCTGATGATGTTCGACCAGTGATCGCCATGGTCATTTTGCAGTCTCCACCATTTCCCCAGTAGCGCTTGGTTGAAGTCTCTTAAATTTAGAATCCCTAATCCTCCTTGAGATTTGGATTTACAGGCTACTCCCCACTTAACAAGATGGTAGGATCCTGAGGAACCATCCGCTCCTTTCCAAAGGAAATGGCTTCGGATGCTGTCGATCTTCCTAATTACCCACGAAGGGACGAAGTAGAAAGCCAGGTAGTAAGACGGAATGGCGGAGAGAACAGAGTTAACCAGACAAAGACGGCCGCCAAGAGAAAGATGTCTGCTCTTCCAGCTCGAGAGGCGTAATTCCACTTTCTCAACAACTTTAGACCACTGCGCCCTAGAGATGGATTTGTTGTTGATAGGAAGGCCCAAATACTTCATTGGAAGCACATCCAATTTGCAATTCAGAAGCAAGGAAGCTCTAGTGCCAATATCGTCTGAGGGACCCATATAGAAAATAGAGCTCTTGTTGAAATTAATTCGCAGGCCTGAGCAAAACTCTAACGCATATAAAATAATCTTCAGCACTGCTACCTGCTCAAGCTTCGCTTCACAGAAGAGGATAGTATCGTCAGCAAAATGGAGATTCGATATGTGCCAAGAATTATCTCGGATACCTCGGATAAGGTTTCTGGCATTCGCCCGCAGTAAGATAGCATCAAAAGCGTCAACTGCGAGAATACATAAAATCATTTATGTCATGCATCATCAACATGCAACAATCAATGAATCAAACTATATTACTATTAAGAAGTCATAACATTAAAACCCTAGGTCCCTAAAATTCATTTTAAAACAATTCAAGCATAATAAACAAACCCTAAATATTTAGCACAACCCTAAAGTTGGAGAAATATAAGCATTAGAGTGGATAATCACATGAATATAATAAGATAATTCAAAAAGAAAAAAAAAATATAAGCAAACAATAACATTAACCTTAACCTTAGTAAAAAGAACATGAAATAAACTCTAACTTTGTATATATAAATAAATAGCTAAGAAGAAAGACATATAAAATGGTATTTAAGTATATGGGTCATACATACATTGGAAAAGGAAACAAAAGAAGAGAGAAAAACAAAATAAAAATATTCAAAAAAACCCTTTTTTAAGATAATTTAAAAAGAAAAAAAATTCTATAAACAATAACATTAACCTTAACCTTAGTAAAAAGAACATGAAATAATCTCTAACTTAGGATATATAAATAAATAGCCAAGAAGAAAGACATATAAAATGGTATTTAAGTATATGGGTCATACATACATTGGCAAAGGAAACAAAAGAAGAGAGAAAAACAAAAAAAAATATTCAAAAAGATCCTTTTTTATATAGGTTGCTCGCCTAGGTTTTGGCCTAGGCGACCGGGCCCGAAAAGGCCTAGGTGGTCGCCTAGGCGACACCTTGACTACAGGCTCAGAAAAACTCTTAGATGGATTTGCAGTAGGAGCAGTGAAGCAGCAGGTGATCAATGGTCTCCCTTCCCCACCACATAGGATGTAAGTGTACTTTTGTGATAAGTCTCTTTCAGAGCAAGTCACATAAAGATTCTGCAATTTATTGGGTCTGGGGACCTCCAGAGGTGGGAGGCAATCAGGAAAACAATCCCTACCTTATTGATGTTGTGGTAGAAGGAGCTAACTGTGAATGTGCCCGATGAGGTCCACTTCTAGGAAGAAGAATTGCGAGAGGACGATACCGGGAAGGACTTAAGGACGGACTGCAGCTCTTACAATTGAGAAGATAATAAGTTGATCGGAATGGTTTTGCGGAATCAAACCGACCAAGAGGGAGATCTTGAGGTAAATGTGACTTGAGAGCGAACATTGGTATTTTGATCCCATGCAATCTCGAAGAGGTCATAAAAGAGGGTTGCCAGGCTGATGTCTCCAACCAATTGGTTCGTCCAGAATTTAATATTCCTCCCGTCCCTTAATACTAGTTTGGTACTACATTTAAAGGGTTCCATGATACTCCGGACCCCTTTCTAAAATGGGGAGATCTTGCTGATCCTCTTGCTTCGGCATTGTAAGGGGGAGAACCTTCTAAAGTACCTTTCTCTCATCACGCTGGACCAAATGTCCCCTTGATTGTGTTGTAGGCGCCACCACCATTCACTCAATAGAGCGGTATTAAAGTCTCATGTTTAAGACTCCCAGTCCCCCTTGGTCTTTGGACTTGCAAACTGTTCCACATTTAATGCCATCAATCCTCTTGGCAACCCAGAAAGGGATAAAGTAAATGTCTAGATAGTAAGATGGAATAAAAGACATAACTGGGTTGACTAATGTTGGACGGACTCCCATAGAAAGTTGATTGCCTTCCATCCCACATGCCTGTGCTCCACCTGTTCAATAATTTTATGCCATTCTAGTTTCGAGTGCTTAGATTTGGAAACTGGTAAACGGTAAACCAAGGTATTTAATGGGGAGTGAATCTTGCTTGCAGTTCAGAATAGTAGCCAGTGAGGCGCCTAAGGATGGGTTAGGGTCTTCATAATAGAGTAGGATTTAGCAAAGTTGATGCGGAGGTCCGTGCAAAATTCGAGACCATAGAGGATGATCTTAAGTGCCGCAACCTGCTCCTTCTTAGCTTAGTAGAACAAAATGGTATCATCAGCGAAATGACGATTCGAGACAGACCAAGAGTTACCTCTTGCACTCGATAGGAGTTCTCGATCGACAACTTTTTGGATGATGGCGTCAAAAGTGACTACAGTAAGACTGAAGGGAAAGGGGGATAGTGTGCAACCTTGCTTCAAACCTTTCTTCATCAAGAATTGGCTACCAGGGGCCCCATTCAACAGACAAGAGATCTTCGAGGTAGCAAGTAAGGCAAGAATCCACCGTAGCCATTTTTGAGAGAAGCCTTTCACCTTCAAGGTGTCGGGGATGAAGGCCTAATGCAGCCTATCAAAAGCTTTCTCAAAATCGAGCTTCAACAACACTCCTTCCTTCTTAGGGTCCTTCAAGTGATAGATCACTTCCTGGACAGAAGCTACGCTGTCAGGAATAAGTCTGCGTTTGATGAAAGCCGATTGAGTTGGGCTAATGATAGAGTTCATGACCGGGGCAAGCCTGTTTGCTAAGATCTTTGTAACGATGTAAATACATTTAGACAGGTTGATCGGACGAAATTGAGAATGAAGATCCTGAAGATTTTGGCACCAAGACCAAGAGAGAGTAGTTGAGGCTGGCGTCACTTGTGAAAAAAACATTAATTAGTTTGCACACATCGTGGCTGATAAAGTCCCAAAAGTGTTGGAAGAAAAACATGGGGAACCCATCAGGGTCCGGGGCTCTGTCTCCTCTCATATCAAACACTGCCTTCTTAATGTCATCAATCGAGAAAGGGCCATTTAGATCCGCCTCTACTGCAAGTTGTCGAAGGGGAAGACCCTCCGAATCTAGAAGAGAAGACATCGGGAGCTCTTGGATGTAAATCTGGAAGTGGTTTGTGGTCCCTCCAAGAATCTTCGAACGGCTAGATAAATCAATGTCTACTATCCGCAGGATGTCGAGCTTGTTCACTCGCCATCTTTGTTTGCCAAGCGATGAAAGTAGGGCGTGTTAGCATCGGCCAACTTCACCTATTTTTATCTAGATGTTTGTTTCCACATGATCTCTTCTTTGACTACGAGAACCCCTCAACTCTTCTGTGAAGATAGTCAAGGACACGGAATCCTCTCCAGACAGAGCACTCGACTCTCAGACTTCACCTTGAGGTCGTTAGTGGAAGAAAGCAAGTTCACTATTTGACGTTACCAAGGGAGGAGCGTTATAACTAAAATATTAGGTATAACTTATAACTTACTGAATTGTGGCCTGCCACCTCGCCTTTTAAAAGATCAAAAAAGAGGCTCGGATAGTCTCTCAGATACCCTAAAGCCCACTCCGAGCCCGACTCAGGGCAGAGTGGTGTGCGCGCGTGAGAGAGAGAGAGAGAGAGAGAGAGAGAGATTCGAAGAGCCTGCGAGGTGGAGAAAACGATCAGGCAGCAGTGTAGGCGCATGCCAGGTACGTTATTTTTCTCTTCTCTTTGTCTCCTATGGACTAAAACCAGGCAGAGGGGGGGATCGGCCAAAACCACCGATTTTCGAGTGGATTGGGTGTGGTTCCGATGGAAACCGATCCGAAATGGATCAGTTTCAGCTGAAACTGCACACCTTGCTTCATCTAAGAAGTGAGTATGCTAGATAGGTCGATTATAACTTTGCATCTTGACTATTGGAGAGCCTTGGAGGGTCGGTTGCCTGAGTTTATTGTTTTTAGGTTGTTTTTTCCCTTTATTTTTCCTTTATTTCATTGCACTTATGTAGGGTTTTGGGACACTGGGGTCGTGTAGAGAAGTGATGTAAATGGGGCATATTGTAGTATATTTAGTTACCTTTTAATGAAGGGGATGCACCCCCCTAGAATCCCATTTTGTTGTTCTATAATAAAATTGATGCTAGGTTGACACAATGCATATTTGATGTGTCATGAGATAAGAGCTTCTAATTGGTTGTAAGGTCCACAATTGTTGTGCATCATATGTGCTGCATTAGCACTCATAGGGAATTTGAAGTCCCAAATAATCAAGTTAGAGACTATGAGTAATTAGTCAAAGTCCTTTTATTTTTTTTGAATTTTTCTTTGCCAAGAATCAAGTTATAGAGACTCTGAGTAATTAGTCAAAGGACAAATGTGTTCTTTTGAGTCATTCAATTGATTTTATGAGTCCTAATAGGGCTGTCAATGGGCCGGGCTCGGGCCGGGTATATATAAGCCCGGTCCCAGCCCTTATATTTATTGGCGGGTTCGGGCCTTGGCCCTTAAAGGCCTAAAACCTACAAGACCTAGTCTGGCCCTTTGTCGGCCCGGGCCGGATCCGGGCTTATCAATTATGGAGGTCATGATGCGACCGTGATCAGCTGGAGAGGTCAGTTGTCTGTGCCGACCGGATGATCGAGGGTCAAAGAGAATGGAGGGGATCTTTCCTTTGTTGCCGATGGGATGATCGAGAGTTGGAGGTCGATAACGGAGGAGAAGAGCCCGATTGCAGGTTGTAATGGGTGCTTTCTTGAACTCAAAGGCCGTCGTCGTTGTAGGGTTTGGATCCCGCCGACAGAGGTTTCGATTCCGGACTGGAGGCCTAGGCCAAGGTGCCACTGGAGGGGGAGATCGGACGAGAATAGAGTGAGAGAGAGAAGTGGATAACAGTGAGGAGAAAGGGGTATCGTACAACTACCTGATAGCAGATCGCGACGAAGGGTATCACCACAAATTAAGTGGGTCATGGGTGTGCGTATTAGCTGTGTCCGTTGCAATTGGGTGAACGATTCGATCGGGGGTTCTGCATTTAAGCCGGATTCGCATATCAGTGGGTTTCGCTACTGATCTCTCTGGGGGCGGGCTTTTTATAGTTGTACACGTGTGTGGAGAGAGAGAGAAATAAAGGCGAGAGGGAAAACGAGCATGTGGTGGCCACGTCAGTCTATATATATATATATATATATATATATATATATATATATATATATATATATATATATATATAGAGAGAGAGAGAGAGAGAGAGAGAGCGCAGGCCGGGCCAAAAACCACAGCCTAAGCCCGACTCGCTGGCAGGACGGGCATTGGTCGGACCGAGTCTTAGACGAGCCGCGTGCCCTTCCGGGAGGCCCTAATTGACAAGCCTAGTCCTACATGTTTATTATTATTATTATTTTTGGATTTTCCCTTGTTTTCTTCTGATTTTTTCAAAAAATAAAAGGAGCAAACTTTTCTTTTTCATTAGGAAATAAAATTGAAGAGACAATGTCCGGACTCCAAAAAAGTCTGTACTCGTGGTGAGTCTCAACCACTTCTCCAATGGGTCCCATTCACGATGAGTCACAGACACCTCTTCTTGGGTTTTCATTTTAAGCTCAAAGTCATCTTCTGTTTGAAAACCGGCAGCACAGGTACAGAAAAATTATCGAAAATTCCAAGAAATGTTGATAGGAAGAAAGTATTTAAGTCGTAGTCCTTTTCCTAGTAGGATGGTTCCTTGTTTCTAGACTAAAAGGTGCTGTCACTTTAAAATAAGAGGGACTTCACAAATGTAAGCTCACTTTTCAATCTCCATTGTATACATATGAATGCTTGGTAGATTCGTATGGTGTCTTTTTTAATGCTTATGTTATTTGGTTTGTGATTGCCTTAATAAACATAGTTACCAAGTTGTATGGTGGCTTTTTTAATGCTTATGTTATTTCGTTTGTGATTGCCTTAATAAACATAGTTACCAAGTCGTAAGGCCGGAAAAAATAGTCTTCAAGAGAAATAGGAAAATTCAGGAAAAATTTGGGAAAGAGTCGAAAACAAATAGTAGAACTTTTAAATGTATTTATATATAGATGTTCCAAATGATTTTAGGCAAGGTTTTGAGTTCGGCCGAATCCGTTTCAAATCTGTTTCGATCAGAACCGGTCCCGAAACCCTTCAGGTTTCGATTTTCGAAACTCAGCTTAGGATAAGGTGTTTTTCAGCAGTATAGCTTGACATCCATATTTATATAAAAACATTTAAATAAAGACATTTAGGTTCTCCATTTACTTTAAGTTATTTTATGTAAATAAGCAAATATGGTGAATACCCCATATTTGGATTCAATAAAAATATCAGAAAAATCAAAATCCAAAGAAATCAAAATGAAATTTTCCAGTTCTTATACAAAATCAGACTCTACAATATTTTGCTAAAAAAGAAAGCTCGGTGTAAGAAAACCCTCAAAATATTTTAAACCAGAAAAAATATTACAAATCGGTAAAATATTTTGAATCTACAAAAAATTTCTTTAACAAGAACTCTTTTTTACTTCCTGACTTAGCCAAAATTCAGAATCATGATTTTACAGTTTTTTGACAAATCATCGGGCTAAAGCAAAAGCCATACCCTTTTAAAAACAAGACCAATATGAAGTGGGTACCAGGTGTAATTAGTTTAAATTATTTTTATATTTTGTAATTATTTTAAATTAAAAAAAAAAACAAAACCACCGAAACGATCGAAACCGATCCTAGTGGCCAGACCGAAACCAAAATAAAAACAACAAACCTTGGTTTTTGTATTAGTTCATGTTGGGATAAAAACACAATTATTTGGGATTCAAATGTGCAAATCGGTATTAATACGTGAAAATCATGATTTTTTTATCAAATCATTACTTTTAAAAAAATCGGAAAAGTGTCGTGTTGTTAACATTTACTTAATAAGTCACGTTTTAATCGTGACTTATTAAAAAAATCAGAGTTTTTGGTGACAGAGGTCATAAACTTGTTCTATTGGTGGCTTCTACCATTTTGCTGCTCTCTTCACTGCTATTTCGTTGATTTCATCATATTGTTGGTCCTGAAGTTAACTGAGATCCCTTGCGTTATCTTGAAGCCTGTATTAGGTAGTTTTAGAAGGCTAAGATTAGCGAATAAAATATTTTCAGTCGTGATGCTAGTAATGATGATAACACTTCCAAGGTATCATGTTTGACTGATTAGTAATCAAATTCCAGCTCTCCCTGTCTGTTGTAACGGAATGCATGAATACGATAATTTGGGAATATACTGGAGTTTTTTTAATTTTAAAGCTTTAGCTTGTATTTCTCAGAATGTATTAGTAGGTAAATTACTTTTGTTGTTGTTCTAAAGGAATTACATTCAATCACCTGGTACTTGCCTTTATCAGAAGCTGTGTTTGCTATTTGATGCTAAATACAGTTTTATATTGATGTTGATTTGGTATATATTTCTAGTAATTGTAAGTCATTATTGAGGTATCTCATTGGAAGATCCATACAGATACTGGATGCTGATGGAATTGTTGCTCCTGGTGAAATTATTCGTAATCATGATGTCTTTGTAAACAAACAAAGTCCTGTAAATATAAGGGACAGGCCTGATAATCCTAGGGAGTTGAAAGATAAGTATGGGTTTTCTCTCTTTTCTTCAGAACTCATATGCCTAGCAAAGTAGCAAGAAATGTAAATGCAGCATGTAATGTAGTGTTCTTTCATATGAATATCCAGTGAATATAGGCCCACGAACGCTGTGTACAAAGGCCCTGAAGGCGAGACTACTGTTGTTGATCGTGTAGTTCTGTCCTCAGATGAAAATGGCAGGCTACGTATTAAGGCTATCATCCGTCATACACGTAGACCAGAGGTTAGATTTATTTGCATTTTTTTGCTTTTCTTGCAACACCTTATTTTGCAAATTTTCTGATGTTTTATCATTTATTGCCCCACCAGGTAGGTGACAAATTCAGTAGCAGACATGGCCAGAAGGGTGTTTGTGGCACCATTGTTCAGCAAGAGGATTTTCCCTTTACCGAGCGTGGGATATGCCCTGATTTGATCATGAATCCACATGGATTTCCTAGGTAATAGTCTATGCCTATTATTACAGTTGCTCACATTATTATCATCATGTTTGATCGTTAAATCACTTTTTCAAAATGAAATTTATGATGCTTTATCTAATTCATTCTAAGTATATTTCATACTGAATTCCATGTGAGGTTTATGGAGGTCTTTAGAGAAGTACCAATTTCGTGAGTGTTATCTTTGCATATATTCTGGAGCAAAGTTGAACATTTTGGTCTAATTATATTTTAACGAGTATGGGTCGGTGCTGAAATTGTGAAGCGGCTCTAACCTTAAGAGCCCAGGTGTAATATCCTGTGGACTGCCCGTTGGCATGAAACTTAATTGTTACTTCAAATATGTACAAATGTATCTTTGAAGACTAACTTCACAGGCCCAAAAGTTCAAGATTGTTAATGAGTTCCGTTCCTCTAACTGGTAATCTCAAGCTATCTACTTATCATGTTACGATTCATCGCAACTGCTTATTCGAATAAGTTGTCGTTAGTTTGATTGCTAACTATATTGATATGCCGTCATTGTCATACTCTGCCTCTCTGTGATGTCCATCCCTCCAATATTTGGTTTGATGCTTAGGAACTGTCATACTCTGCCTCTATGTGGCTCTCATTGGTTGTTATTGTAGATTAGGTAATCGCAATGTTCTATAAAGCGCTAGGCGTTAGTCGGCTGGTGAGGGGCTTTCTAGAGCCTAGCCGCCTAGGTGGCACCTAGGCGTTTTGATTTTTTGTAAATTATTTCCTATATTATATAATATATATTTGTTAAAATTACTATAAATTCATGATTATCCAAACCATTATTTTAAAGAGCTGGTATCATTTACATAACGATAAAAAGCAAGCATCATATCATAATATCCATGATTTTTGTGCAATCCAAACCATAAATTAAAGATTACCAACAATAGAATAGTATCTATACATGTTCTAGTGCCTAGGCCTTGCTTAGGTGGCCACCTAGTCTCGCCTGGACCTGCCTAGCGTCCTAGGCTGTTTTTCTACACTGCCTAGGGGCTAGGATGGGCAGTGGGGGGCTAGGTGCCACCTACGTGGCCGCCTAGGCCGGTTGTTTGAACACTAGGTAATCGACAATGACATCTACTGCAGTAGTTTCCTTATATCCGTCTCCTTGGGCTGCTGCCAACCATACATTCAGAATAAAGGAGGCTGTCTTTAATGTCCAATCATACATTGTGGCTGATCGACATTTTGCAGATTGTCAGGTTCTTAGTATTTAGTCTGTGTTATAATTCATCACCGCACATGAGTTCATGATTGTTGCTTCTGTCATGCCTTATCACTCTAATCGTCACGCTGGTGATCCTTCATTATTGGTTTTAGCAGCTTGGATTGGAGATAGAGTCAAGTTAATTCATATCTTCTCTAGGGCTGTGAAGGGTTTTGAATCTTATCACTCTGCAGTCAGATTTTTTTTGTTGGATTGTCCATTTGTAACTTTAGCATAATGTGTCAAATTTCTTATCTGTATGCCTTGTGCCATATCTTTTCCTTAAATGGACTTTTAGTGAACTTGCAGTAGCCGCATCACCCAGTTCATAAAATTTTTGGACTGCTGCAGTATGTGTAATGTCCTCTTCTTCATATATGTGTATCAAGTTCATGTTGAGTCTTTCGGTAGAATTTCTTGATCTAGAACCAGATGAAGTAACCAAAACTTACTCTGATACACACTGATGGGAAATGTTCCTAAACTGATCCATTGCATCAATCTGAGGTAAAAAGCTTGTTTTGACACTAGATTCGGGACCCTATCACAGCGGAAGCATTTAACAGTTATTGCGATCCCAGGATATGCTAATAAAGTAAAACAACATATAAAACATACACTGAGATCAAGGTTTTTAGTTTTGGTTTTGGTTTCCGTCCGCCCTTTGAGGATCGGTTTTTAGTTTTGATTTTGAAGCTTTCAGGCCAAGCTCGAACCCGGCCTGAACCTGAGGATCAATGCCCATGCCCAAACCTGGCCTAGATTGGAAGTGTGGGATCTCTCTATATCGGGGAACAAAATAGAAACCAAGGGGGAAATCGGAGAGAAGGGGCTCACCTCGGACTCTCGGAGGCTCTCGGTTATCGGCTGATCATTGAATCAGCCTAGGGTTTCCCTAAAATGGGTGACGAAATTCAAGGGACAAAACAAGGATAGAAGGTTTCTATATTTTACTGTTTTATAGCTTGTAGCTACAACAACACTTTGGAATTATTCCCACGTTTCATTCCGGTTTGGGAAAAGGGGGAAAGTTTAGCGAACAGGTTATAGGCTCATAGGTCTACATTTGGGCTTTGAACCGTGCTTTGGGCCAATCTCATCATGCCTAAACCTAGCCCGAAAAAAATCGGGTTGCAAAATCTCGGTCCAGCCTAGCTCGATCCCCAAAGGATGCCTTCCGAAACCGGTCCCAACATAGGCCCACCTCGATGGGCCTCGGGCTGGCCCGGGTCCACTTACATCCGTATCCCTTGCCCGTGAATTGCACTCAGTCCTCATGGCAGGTAAAGGGGCACTGTGTTGGATGTCGCTTTATTCTAATTGACCATTCTGTATAAACGCCTCGGGTTGATTATCGCTCTCCTCTCAAACCGTTTGAGAGTAGATGGAGAGCGGCAAAGAGGGGGGAGGGAGGGGGCCGATGTGGCGGCGATCTGGTGACGGCGGCGGAAGGTCAGTATATTTTGTTTTTCTTCTCTCCTCTTCTCCTCCTTAGGGATGGCAACGGATCTAGTTTGGGATGGGTTTGGGGCAGGCAACCCTATGCCGAGCCCTATGGATGTTAATCATCTACTCTTGAGATGCCCCTTCTCTAGGGAGCTGTGGTCGACACTGAAGCGGAAGTTTAATATCAGAGGTCACCCAGCCTCTATCCGTTCCCTATGGACGGTTTGGAGATCCAGGAGGGTGGACAAGAAACTTCGGCCAGCTTGGGACCTGCTAACCATTGGGCTATGCTGGAGCATCTGGAGGGAACGCAACTCTCGAGTTTTCTCAGGGAAGGAGGCCTCGATCGCTACTTTCTGGGTTGACTTTGTGTCGTTGGTTCGGAGTTGGTCCCCAGGTTTTCCTGTCAAGCTCTCGGGTTGTATCCTCCCTTTTCTTTCTAAGCTCTGATTTTCTTTTCCATTAATAAAAGCTTGGGGTATGCTTAACCCCATCCTCTCTCTCTCGGAGAGGAATTCTCAAAAAAAAAAAAAACCCTATGCCGAGCCCATCCCGTTAAGGAATATCTTATCCCAAATTCGTCCCAAACCCGTCCCGCCCCAATTATATTTCGAAGGGATAAAGCTAAGAAAGTTGATTGGGTTTGACTAAAAGAGATACAAAACATAGTAGGAAATAAATTCATTTTAGCTAAAAAATAGGCTACTTTCATACTTTTTCTTAAATAATATATGTGGAGAAAAAACCTTGGTTAGGGTTCAAAACCCTAACCTCTTATATAACCAAATAAGTAACGGAATTACAAATAAGTCCTCAAAGAAACAGAAATTAGTAATAAGGACAAACTTATTACTGATAAGGACAAATATAAAAAACTCTTCAATACTCCCCCTCAAGCTGGAGCAAAGACGTCAGACATGCCCAGCTTGGAAATAGTAGGTAGAAGACGAGTAGGTCCAACAGCCTTGGTAAACGCATCAGCAATCTGGTCAGCAGATGAAATGAACACTGGAGTAATGGTACCAGACCGAACATGATCTCGGAGGAAGTGAATATCAACCTCAATATGCTTGGTCCGCTCATGAAGAACAGAGTCAGAAGCAAGCAGAATTGCTGACTGATTATCACAAAAAAGTGTCGAACAACCTGACGTAGGAAATCCAAGCTCTGATAAAAGGGAATGTAACCAAATCAACTCTGTGGTCCCATGTGCCATAGCACGATACTCAGCCTCCGCAGAAGATCGAGAGACAACATGCTGCTTTTTACTCTTCCATGAAATAAGATGCTCACCATAAAATGTGCAGACGCCAGAAGTAGACCGACGGTCGGTAAGGGAACCAGCATAATCCGAGTCAGTATAACACGATAACTTGGATCCATCCTGGGCCCGATAAAAAAGCCCAAGGCCAGGAGCAGCTTTAAGATAACGTAAAATCCGAATTGCAGCCGCCAGATGGGATGTTCGGGGAGCATGCATAAACTGACTTACCACACTAACTGCAAAGCTGATATCAGGCCGAGTGTGAGTTAGATAAATCAAACGACCAACAAGACGCTGATAGGAACTTGGATCAGAAAGAAGATCGCCGGATTCTGCATGAAGACGATGATTAGCATCCATCGGTGTACGAGCCGGTCGACACCCAAGAAGACCAGTATCATGCAAAAGATCAAGTGTATACTTTCGTTGAGAGATAGAGATACCCTGGCGAGAGCGAGCTATCTCAATTCCCAGAAAGTAACGAAGAGGACCAAGGTCCTTTACTTCGAAGGCAACCTGAAGAGTATTCTTGACGGTAGTGATCCCAGCTGCATCATCCCCTGTAAGAATAATATCATCAACGTATACCAGAACAATAACACGTCGACCCTCTGCTGTGATCTTAATAAAGCAGGTTGGATCAGCATAACATCGAGTGAAGCCAATACGAAGAATCACAGTACTAAAGCGCTCAAACCAAGCCCTGGGAGACTGCTTCAAGCCGTAAAGGGACTTGAGTAAGCGACAAACTTTTCCCGAATACTCCCCCTGAAGACGGTACCCTGGAGGAGGGTCCATATATATCTCCTCGGCGAGATGACCATACAGAAAAGCGTTCTTGATATCAAGCTGATGAAGAGGCCAAGAGTGGCTAGCAGCAAGGGAAAGCAGTAGACGAACACTTGTCAACTTAGCAACAGGCGCAAAGGTAGCTCCAAACTCATCAGCAGTCTGAGTAAAACCGCGAGCAACAAGCCTGGCTTTGTAACGCTCAAGAGAACCATCAGCACGATACTTGACAGTGTAGACCCACTTGCACCCAACAGTACGCTTCCCAGGGGGAAGAGGAACCAAAGCCCAAGTTCCATTCTGGCGCAAGGCAGACATTTCAGCATCCATAGCTTTTACCCACTCAGGATTACGTAGAGCCTCAGTAGTAGAACGAGGAATGCGAATAGAGTCTGTGGCAGTGAGATAAGCATGATATGCATGGGAAAGACCTTGATAAGAGACAACACTCGCCAAAGGATGATCAGTAACACAAGTACGCTTACCCTTGCGAAGAGCAATGGGCACGTCATCAGAAGAAACAAGAGGGATAGAGGAAGGAGGTATACCTGACGTCGGAGGAGGCTCTGGCACAGTAAGAGGGCTAGGCAGGATAACCGGAGCCTGATGCGACCGCCTGTGATAGGTTTGGATAATAGGCGGGCGAGGAGGGACCATACCGGTGGTAGGAAAGACAGGCATAGGCTGAGCAACCGTAGATGGCATAGGAGCAGACAACGGTGAAGACTGAACCCGAAAGAAAGCCTCGTCCTCATGAAAAGTCACATCCATAGAATGATAAACCCGACATGATTTGGGGTCAAAACAGCGATAACCTTTGACCCCAGAGGAGTAACCCAGAAAGACACAGCGAATAGACTTATCATCAAGTTTGGTCCGGGAAGGACGACGATCTTGAACAAAACACACACAGCCAAAAACGCGCAGAGGAATAGGAAAAAGGGGCAAGGTAGGATGAAGTATATGGAACGGAGTTTTATCAGCAAGAGAACGTGATGGAGTCCGGTTGATCAAATAGGCGGCAGTAAGAAGAGCAGAACTCCAGAAAGACTTAGGAACCGACATCCCGCGAAGAATGCATCGAACAATATTCAAGAGATGACGATTCTTCCGTTCAGCCACACCATTTTGCTCAGGTGTATAGGGACATGAAAACTGATGAATAGTACCATGTGCTGCAAGATAAGAAGTAAAAGAACAAGACGTATACTCACCACCATTATCAGAGCGAAGAACACGTATGCGAGCCCCATACTGAGTTTGAACCATTGCAGAAAAATGACAGTACATAGTAAACACATCAGACTTGCGCTTCAAAAGATAAACCCAACAACAACGAGAATAATCGTCAATAAATGTAATATAGTAACAAAAACCATCATAAGCAGTCACGGGAGACGGGCCCCAGACATCAGAGTGAACTAACTCAAAAACAGAAGATGACCGACTAAAAGATGGAGAATAAGAACTACGGGTGTGTTTACAAAGTTCGCACACATCACAACGAAAAGAAGAACTAAAGGACTCAGGACAGACAGATGCCACAGTGAGGGGACTAGCATGGCCAAACCGAGCGTGCCACAGAGCACCAGTCATGGAGGTAGATAAGCGAGCAGGAGAAGCAGTAGAAGTAACAGGCAGAGCAGCAGCAGCAGGAGGAACAAGCGGTCGGTCCAGCAAGTATAACCCATCCTTCTCACGGCCCGTGCCAAAAGTCCTCGAAGTCAGGTCCTGAAAAACACATCCACCAGGAAAGAATGTCACAGAACAATGCAAAGAATGAGTCAAACGACTAACAGATAGCAAATTAAGGGACAGTTTAGGAACATGCAGAACCGAATCAAGATTAACAGCAGAAGAAAGAGGAACAGAACCCTTGCTGAGGATCGGTGTAACAGACCCATCAGCAAGGCGCACATTTTGCTGACAATAAGGCTCAATATGAGAAAGAAGACTAAGCTCACCAGTCATGTGATCAGTTGCACCAGAGTCGATCACCCAGGGGGAAGAACTGGGATCAATCCCTGATGCTTGGAAAGCGAACGAAGTACCTGAGGATGAAGCAGTGGATGCGGAGGGCTGAGAAGGTGGATGCTGAAGATGCTGAAGCTGACTCATCAGCTGCTGCACTTGCGAGACCATCTGGCTCAAATCCGAAACACCAGGAGTCGGAGAAGATGTCGACGAACTAGAAATATCTGCAGCAGCCACAGTCGGGGAACGAGAAGCAGTGGGGGGGGTAGTACGCAGATGGGGGTACAGCTGGAAACATCTGGAGCGATCATGAAACTGCTTGCCATAGTAGGTACAAGGACCGGGAGGACCAATCGGGCCACGACCACCAGGTATACCACGCCCACCAGACATAGAGCGGCCTCCACGACCACGAGCGTGCGAGAGCGGAGGACGGGAACCAGAAGCAAGAGCCATCTGCTCAGTTGGAAGATCCCCGGAAGGAGAAACAAGCACCCGCTGAGCACTAGTAAGACGAAGGCGACGCTCCTGATCAGCAACAAAAGAGAAGGCATCAAGAAGATCAGGGAGAGGGGACATCCCAATAATCTGAACACGAATAGCCTCAAACTCGGAGCGAAGTCCCATCAGAAACTGATACGTCTCCCTTTTCTCCTGGCGACGCCGAGCAAGTGCAGCATCAGTAGGGTCCTGGAAAGCACTCAATGGCTCTAAATCAGACAGCTCGAGAAAACGACTCTGAAGAAAAGAGAAATAATCTTGAACAGAACGATCGCCCTGAGTAGCGGCAGTGATTTCCCGATAGACAGCATAAATCCGAGCATCAACCCGAGTGTGTCCATAAGTTCGTTGGAGAGCAGACCATAAACCAGAAACGGAATCATACCGCATGAACTGCTCATAGATTTTGGGCTCCATCGAGCATTGAAGCCAACCAAGGATCTGAAAGTTTTCGGTAGTCCACTTTAACAACTCGGCGGCATCGGTAGGTTTTGAGACGCCAGTAAGCCATGCAAGCTTATCTCGGCCGGCTAGATAGACCCGAACAGAGTTCGACCAGGAAAGAAAATTCTTGTCATCCAAGAGAACTGTAGTAATGCGACGGGCAAAACCGTCATGAGAGCCAACAAGTGGGGCGACCTTGGAATCCATAGGGAGTGATGAAAAAGAACCGAGAGAGTAGGAAAACGGAGAGTACCACCCCAAATAAAAAAAAACTGAATCACCACCCCCAAAAAAAAAAATCCCAAGGAGAGATTAGACCAGACAAAGAGAAGGGTCGAACAATCAATCAAGCATCGTCAATTGTCAGAAGCAATAGCAGGAGGCGCTGAAAGGGCTGCTATTTTCTTGTTTTCTTTCTTCTCTCATGTTCACTGGACCTCTATTTTTATGTTTTTCTTGTTTTGCTCTGTTTTGACTGCTGATGCTGCAAGAATGCTCTGTTTTGACTGCTGATGCTGCAAGAATGCTCTGTTTTGACTGCAATAATGTTCTGTTTTGACTGCTGATGCTGCAAGAACAGGGGGCACAGGGGGAGGAGAGGAGGCTGTAGACGGGCGCGGGGGGCAGCAGGGGACTGTGGGGGCACGGGGGGGCAGCAGGGGGCTGTGGGGGCACGGGGGGCAGCAGAGGGCTGCACAGGGGGCACGGGGGGGGGGGGGGGGGGGGCAGCAGAGGGCTGGGGGGGGGCTGTAGACGGGCGCAGGGGAGTGCGGTGGCGCGGGGTGTCGCAGGAGGGCGCGGGGGAGGCTCGAGGTGGAGCGCGGGGTGGCGCGGGGTGTCGCGGGAGGGCGCGGGGGAGGCTCGAGGTGTCGCAGGAGGGCGCGGGGGAGGCTCGAGGTGGAGCGCGGGGTGGCGCGGGGGAGTGCGGTGGCGCGGGGTGTCGCGGGAGGGCGCGGGGGGGCTTGAGGTGGAGCGGGGTGTCGCAGGAGTGGCGCGGGGTGTCGCCGGGGTCGGGGTCGAGCGGTCGTCGGAGTCGCACGAGCGTCGGGGTCGCGGGGGAGGCTCTGATACCATGTGGAGAAAAAACCTTGGTTAGGGTTCATAACCCTAACCTCTTATATAACCAAATAAGTAACGGAATTACAAATAAGTCCTCAAAGAAACAGAAATTAGTAATAAGGACAAACTTATTACTGATAAGGACAAATATAAAAAACTCTTCAATAATATATTCATGGAAGAAAACTTTTGGGCTATGGCAAGTGCACCTAATGTTAATGCATATGTTAATTGATATATGTATATGTAATCGGGTCGTGTTTGAGACGAGGTTGGCTAAACCCGACCCCATCCAAACCCAAATGGGTTTTTTCAAATAATCTTAAACCCGCCGAAACCCATTTAATTCTATCCCAACCCCACCCTAATAGGGTCGGGTATAGTCGGGTAACCTGTTAAACCTGTTTCATTGACATCCTTATTCTTCTCCTCTGGACTTACCGAAACCAAGGATATGGGGTATTTTCGGTTTGGACCCGACTGAAACCGAGTTGATCCATCCGATCCAGAACGGTTTCGCTCGATCCATAAAATCTCTATTAAGATAGAAACTAGAAAGATCAATTAAATCGTACATGCATAGAAGTTATTGGTTGGGTTCTTCCTCTTCAATTCCTGAATGCACATTATGTCAATATCATACATGGATGCAAAGGAACTTGCACCCTCCTTTTCTCAGGCTTGCCTAAACCTCTAGCGTTTCAAGACATGATCTTCATAAAGAAAAAGATGACTACCAATAGTAACACATCCAAGACAACATTCAATTCTCAGCATTTTAGAACAACCACCCTCCATTTCTTTTATCTTTCGAAAGGAAATGAACACCATCAAGATCAGGGGTTGAGATAAGGCCACTTTTTTTGGCCAACCCCAAAATGACATCATCATCAAGCAGAAAGAGGTAGGGAGATGCTATGATCCGCTGCATCCAGACTCCAAGAAACGAAGCTTCAAGCGGTGCAGGGCACGCTCCATCATAGGGTCGTCCGCTTCAGATCTTCTGAAAATGTTCTCGATATTCCTTCGCACGATCAATCTCTGTTTCGGGTGCACTCCTGGCTGATCTTGGTCACCAAAAGCCTCCATTGCCCCTCGATATGATCAAGCATCCCCTTGTCAACTCGAGACGAAGTCAGGTTTCATTAAAAGCACAAAGTACTGTCCTCATCAAGTGGAGTGGCCTCGAGAAAAAAGTCGGGGGGTGGGTGATACACAGGTTGCCGTGTCCAGATGTTATGTCGGATCCGACTCCTGGTGGTCTCCCGAGTTCCTTCTATAGTATTCGACTCCGTGTTGTCCTCAATTCCCACAAAGCTTTACTTTCCAACAAGGCCACCTCATCGGGATCTCCCTCATTTGAAACTAAATCGAGGGGGAGATCCTTGGCCAAAAAATCGCTCCTGAATTGGAAGGGGGCATAGCTTTGCGGGAGAGTTGGCACAAAGAGGTGCATCTTGTTCCCCCGCTCGTGACTCCAATTGAGATAAGGGGAACGGGTGACGGAGCTGCTTGTTGTACTCATTACCTCCTGCTGACGCAGGTGTACAGTTGGTGGTGCATCTGCCTCATCGACGCCGTCCTCATCCTCCAAGGCTCCTGGTTGACCAAAGGATCCCCACATCCAGCCTCATGCCTCCGGCTGGTTGCATTTGTTAGTGATCGCTTTCTCATTCTTCTGATATCCTCTACCAAGGGGGAGGTTAGCTATGTACATTCCCCTAAAATCTGTGTTTTGAGGTGAACATCGAATACTCGTGTACCATAGGAAATCCTGACGGAAGTGGGGATTCTGATTGCCTCGTAGCATAGGAAGCTCTCTTGTCAGAACCCTTGTTGGGAGATGGCGGAGTAGACGTTGAAGCACTCCCTCAACTCACCGAAGTTTCCCAACAATGCTCCCCTCCCATGTGTCGTACGACATCCCTTACTCCATGACCATGATTGCTTTATGCTGACGGATCCCCACCGGCCCCTTCCCCTCGTTCAAGTGCTCAAAGGATACATAACATGGCCCCAAGTCACGCATGGCCCCACCTACTTCAATCTTCAATTGGTGGGAGAGGGGAATTCCACTAGAAATACTCCCTCGTCGATCTCCTTGGCTGGCCATTGCCACACATCTCTCCAAGCTTCAAGGAGGAAGGTTGAGAGCTCCGAGCTCCGTCACACTCACCGATCGGGAGAGAGTCGTCATCTTTGGTCGAAAAGGATCGAGGTGCATATGCATCGTCTCCCCAAGCCTCGATCGGCCTGTAGACAAGGACGAGCTCCTTGATTGACCCCTCACCGAGTCCTGAGATTGTGTGATCCTCCACCTTGTCGAGACGTGTCCCATTTCCCGAGATCAGAAGCAAATTAAGTGGTCCCTCTCACCGCATCAGAAACAGGAGGGGCTATTCCGCTTTCCTAGTCGACGGACTGTCCGTTCCATCCTTGACACTGCCTTCTCCTATCTCAAAGGGGTCTTCACCACATCCATGCAAGTCTCCTCGCCAGGGGTCCACCATCCACTGTGTCGGGTGACAAAGTTAATCGATCGAAGATAGGAGAAAGAGAGAGAGACATGGGGGGGGGGGGTGTCAGAATGGAAGGAGAAGATGAGGGTCTTTTAAGAAGGGCCGACGCAGCTACTAAAGAGCATCCTTTAGAAGGGTCAATGCAGCTACTAAACTCCCATTTGCACCACTGCCTCTCGCCCAACATCGGGAGCGCTTGGAGCTCTTTTTTTCTTCCTAGAACCGTTAAGCAATTCTACAAACAATTTGTTTGCATTCAACACTGTTTGCTTTGACGGAGTGCTATGACTAGCACTCAAGTCAGATTCTCAATATGTTTCTTCCTCAGAATCACAAATCTACAAATTGTAGAGTGCGAATCTACATATTTGCACTCTCTGCTTGATGAAGCACAATTCTAAACGGGATCTCTAGTTGATCAGTCCCTTAGATTCCACCCTTTAGTGATCCTTGTGGTTTCGAAGGTGGCATGATAGTTGAGATGTTGGAGTGAAAGAAGTGTTCGAGGAGGAGATAGGTGCTTGATGAGGATCTCAGGATGGCGATCGCGACCCCACCTTCTATCTTCTAGTTTGTAGACTAGAAGCCCTAGCTCTTCTTGTTCCCCTCTGGAACCTAGTGAGGAGGGAGGAAGATCTCGGCTCCTGCTGCACTTGGACGAAGGCTTTAACGGGATCCCGACAACGGTCTGATGGTCCTCCGCACGAGCCGTTTCTGCCCTTTTCGTCTGAAACCCTACCTTTCCCCTCTTGCACCTGGAGAAGAGGAAGAGGAAGATCCCGGTAATGCTCCAACAGTCCTCCGCACGAGCCGTTTCTTCCCTTCCACCCGAAACCCTAGTTCTTCTCGTTCCCTTCTAGCTCTTCTCGTTCCCCTCTTCTCGAAATGAATGATTTATCTCTTGCACTCTTGAATCATTTTGTGAATTTGCTTTGTTAAGATCTATAGTCCATCATATCTGGAGCACATGTAGACTATCTGTAACTAGAGACTTCATACAATGCTATCTAAAGATAATGATGTCTATACTGCATAGATTAAAGGAAGGTATATCAAAGGAGATAGAATCAAACATATTTAACCTATGTTCTACACACATGAGCTCCAATAGAGCCAAGATATTGATGTCAAGCAAATTTTCTCTAGTGATGATCTAGCATATTTATTTAATAAAGCCCTACCAATGTTAAAATTCAAGATATTGGTACATCATTGGTATGCGAAGTGATGTAGCCACATCACGCTACATACGCTACACCGTTGGATCGTCATCCGAACCTTTTATTAGTCCTTTCCATGAGTACTTAGTTACTGAAACTGTTATTTGTGAAGCCCTATTGAGATCTAATCTATTCCTATTGCCTTGTTTTCTTTATTGGTCATCGTTTATGCATTCTAACTTAATTTGAGAACTTATTTCATCATAAAAATCTGATCGTGGTTTAATTAAGTGCTTGCTGAATTTTACTTTTAGTTGTTACTTTAAATCATAACTTATTCTAAAATTAGCTAGCTTTCGTTTATCGCAACCGAGTTTGCATCACGAAGGGTTCATGTCTAATCTAGTTGATACTTGTACTCATTAATATTAAGTAATTACATCAGGGAGGACATCCGCATTAGGAAGAGGATCACTGATCATGAACATGGTTTAAAACCTCGATTTCATTTCTGGTTTTGGGCAAGGGGGAAACCAAAATTTCGATCGAAATGTTGGAAAATTTTTTAAATTGCCCCAAAAGGGATATTTTGCTAGATTTTTTTTAAATTTTAAATTAAAGTCTTTTATAGTTGTGCATATATATTTACTTGAATTGTTTGAAGAAAACATACACCAAAGCTTGAATTATTTATATAAATTTATATTGTTTACGTCATGAAGAAGACAAAATCACTCATCCTCGTTCATCCAAGTTAAATCGTTTTTGCTTGTCTAACTAAACTCATTATCATTAGTTCCTGACGCACCAGCTCCACTGTAACATCTGACTGACGGACTAGGTCTACTCCCGCTGGGTCCAAACTATGTCGGCATTAGTCTTTCTTAAGTCGCTCCTGCTGGGTCAGTCTCGAATCTAAGTCCGTATGTCGATATTGAGCCCTCTTTTTTTCTGTCTCAATATCTAGAGGGTATTCGAATCATCGGGTTTTGAATGGACCCTAATGGATGGAGTCTGGACCTGTCCCTTCTTCAGTGGCCAAGGGGTCCGAATCTGAACTCCTTCGTATTCCTCGCTCGTTAATAAAGTGTGCATGATTATTTAGACCTCAGTTGGGGCCTTCAAGCACTCTGTTGCATTGGAGAAGCAACCGATGAGGCATTGCTTAAGCAGTTAAACCTTGTAACACCTCCACTTCCGATTCGTTTGTCGCAATATGTATATTGTGACTTTTGCCTCTTTGTGTACAAAGGGAACCCATGCAGTCAATCTACGTATTTTGACCTTGAAACCCTGTGCGGGGGAGGCTGTGAGGCCATCTGTAAAAAAATTTAAAAAAAATTAATACAGATTAATTTCTAAGATATTATGATTTGTAAATACCTATACAGTCAAAGTCGGTAGTTGGCCCCTAGTCGGCCAAGGGCTGACTAGGACTAGTCGGGACTAATTCGGGACTAGTCGGCCAAAACTTATTCACACCCCTCTCCTACCTGAACATATATGATATATGAACTAGCATAAATGTCAATAAGTATATGATATTAGTCGGTCAATAACAATGTCTGCCTTCACACCTCACAACATTGGTATAAATAGATAAGTAATAGAACATAGTATTATTGGCTTCATGCCCGTCAGAAGATTCAGAACTAAGAATTCATCACAATATTTGTTTGCTGGTGTTTAATATATGAACAACCCCAATTTTGATTAAGTGTTATATTGATATCAATAAATAAACAATAATTATTTGTCTATATTTTTAGCTCAGATTCTCAGGTCCTCAACAGATGAATATAAGGAAGAGGCATAGTTGCGACTCAATACTTCTAGGCAATGCAAAATTGCTTGCAAGGACTCTTTGTAAAAAAAAAAAAAATATGGTAGAGGCTCAAGGCTGAACGTGTACTTTGTAAAAAAAAAATCCCGACTAGTCCCAGTTACTAGTCGGAGACTTGTCAGGGTTTTGCCCAGCTATGAAGGAATCTGTATTAGTATGTCGGAAAAGTGATGCCTGGGGACTAGTCGCCGACTTGTTCCAATTTTGATAGCATAGGTAAATACAGATTAAGCAATGCAATCCGGCAAATCGAGCCGTGAATCCAGGGAATCTGACGAACGCCGGTGGGGTCCGATGACGATTTGTGATGAATTGAACCATGAATCCGAGGAAACCGACGAGGTTTGGTGGTGACCTCCAACGACGATATTCGACGATTTCAGTGAACTCCAGTTTCATGTTCTTATACTTGGATAGAGGTTGAAACAGAATGAAGTAGACATTAAGGATTTTTTAGTTTTCTATCGTTTCTCTCTAGCTTTTTTTATGGTTTTGTAACAAGATGATATTTATAATGTGATGACCCACATATTTTAAGATTGCATCTCATGGATCCGTATGAAATAATGTTTTTAGATTGAAATCTGACGAAGTTGGGTGGTATTGACCAAAACCCGATGGTTTCGATCGAAACTAGACCCCCACATTTAAAGGCCCTCAGGTTTCCTGAAACCAACCCTTAGATTTTGCGAAATACGTGGGCTGGTTTCAGTCAAATTACAGAAATGCACCGAAACCTACCTTTCGTTTTGGACCTTTCGGTCTCGACCGAAATCAAAATATTTTACTGAAATTTTGATATTTTAGTCGAAATTTCAATAAATGGCCATGAAGACTATTGATATAGGACAATGTGTGTACTGTATTATTTTTGCTCCGCTCTGGTTTTTTCCCACAAGGTTTGTTCGAGCAAGGTTGTAAGCTTAACGAGGCGGCCTTAAGCGCGTCCAACTCCACACGAAGATCCAAAAGAATATTGTGCTTTTTTTGTCCTTTGTCTTGTTTCTTTCTCACATAGTTTTTCCAGACAAGGTTTTAATGAGCACTTATCTTATTGTGTCGGCCATCCAAGGGGAGTGGCATAACATATGTGGGAGACCTCAACTTATATTTTGAAATTACTTGGTACCTGAAGATATATTAAATTAAAATAAATGATTTTTTTTTGTTATTCATGTTTTTGTGGTATTACATATTTGGGAGTGGTAGATGACCACCCAGTTCATGGTGGGAATTCAAAAGATGACCTTTCAGGTTCTCAACTATCCTCTCTAAATGACACAATTGATCTCCCATGAAATTATTTGTATTGATTTTAAACTCCTCTTTAATTTTTTCATTCTATTTTTCTAATAAATTAGCTTGGGGTATGGCTTAACCCCATCCTCTCCTTCTTGGAGAGGAATTCCCTCAAAAAAAAAAAAATGATACCATTCTTCTCCCATGCAAAGTTTCATGTTCTTATATTTGTATAGAGGTTGAAACGGAATGAAGTAGACATTAAGGACTCTTTAGTTTTCTATCGTTTCTCTCTAGCTTTTTTTATGGTTTTGTAACAAGATGATATTTATAATGTGACGGCCCACATATTTTAAGGTTGCATCTCATGGATCCGTATAAAATAATGATTTTCTGCAATAAATCACATCTATTGATTACAAAAATGTCTAAATTGATTGGCTTTTAGGGCACAATTCCAATTATCTCACACTGGTACTGGAAAGTGGAAGCCAATTTACATTACATCTCACGCAAATTATGCTCCTCAAGAGACTCAAAACGCCTTTAGAAGCACTATCTTGGTGAAATGATACTATCTTGGTGAAATGATCTTCAAGGTTATCAACGGATGCAATCTTTGTAACAAGAACGTTGGCAATATTGCACTACTTCCCTAATAAGATGGTATTAACGCTCTATCGTTTTCCCTTATTTTGGTTTGTTGATAACTTAGGGTGTGCTACGGCCACAATTTTTCTTTTTTTCATATAAAGCGATGATTGGCAATCACGGGAATGGTGTACTAAAATAAGCTCTAGTAAGAATTTCATGAGCCATGCTGCCTCCTTAGCTTCCAAGTACTCAACCTCCATAGTGGATTCGTGAATGCAAGTCTATCAAACACTTCTTTAGTTGATGACTTTACCTCTTTAAGGAAACACAAATCCAAAAGTATATTCATTCAAAAATAAAAGTTTATCTTTTGGTATCCTAGCTCCCAGATCCAACTAGAATTGTTAATGTGTACGGAATGGACACTAGATCCTCTATAACTTATACTGGAACATAGTCCTTGGTCCTTCTGAAATGCTTATGAATGCGCTCGACTGACGTACAATGTTCTTGATCAGGATTGCATTAGTACCTGTTGACTACGTTGACCGTGAAAAAAATATCTGATCTAGTGTAGTGCATATTGTACATGATGTTGACAACTTCTTAAGTATGTGGTATCATCCTCATATTTTTTTCCTCAGGTGTTTTAGGAAATTGATCTCTAGAGAGATATTCCAAACCGTACCAAAACTATATCTCTTCAGTCTGAGATAGTACCAACATTCTATTTTCTCAATTTCGCTAAAATTTGATCCGAACGATTTATCTGGATTCTTGCAAGTCCTTATATCAAAGTTATTGGACAACAAGATTTTAATGGTATAGAATCTCTCGATATCATTCGCAATGAGTAGGATGTCATCCAAGACGCTCCCTTATACATATAAATGAACCTATCTAACTTGTACACTAGGTGGTTGTGCGCCTTTGAAATAATTATGTTTGGTTGCATGAAGTAGATGTCTTCTGCAAGATGTTCATTCGGAAATATCTTCTCGACGTACGTTTTCCTTATTTCGTAATCAAAATTGGTTGCATCATGGCGAAAAGATCTCATAATCGATTCCCTCCTACCATTTCACAATAAGTTTAGCCTTGAAGATTTCAACCTTCTTGTCCACTCCTCTTTTTTGCTTATAGACATACTTGCAACCGATGGGTTTAATACACTTTCGTAGTTTTACAAGCTCCCAATCTTGATTTGAGTGCATGAGCTCCAATTTAGATTTCATGGCTTCTTTCTCTGTCTCAGAATATAGGAGCATCTTCGCGTCAATTAATGTGATTTGCTAGATGGCACTTAAGTTCTAAGCTTTGGACTCCGTGATCCGTTTGGTCACTATTCTACAATCGCAATCAAACATGCTTTAGTTATTGAACTTGCTCGATGGTAAGGTTTTCGCTGTCGATTTCGGACAGAAAAAAAGAGGTTATATTTCAGATTTTGGTCAAATTTTTGTGAAAATATTTAATTTTTTTAGAAAATAGTTTGGTGGAAATGTGAAAAATTCTCGGTTGATTTCTATCAAATTTCAAAATTTCTCCGCCGATTTCTGTGAAGTATTGGTCTATTTTAAAAAAAATAGTGATTGCCAAAAAGGGAAAAGTTTTTTTATGTGAAAACATCTTGATTTTATTCTTTAAAAAGGGAAAAGTGATTGCCATAATGTGCCATCGTTGTGAGTGACGTGTCAATAACTGGAATTTGTCTTCGACCAAAAGGTTTCCGAGTTTGACTTAAATCATGTATTCTTTATGTAATCGACACCAGATTTTGTCTAAATAACCAAAAGTTACCATATTTTTGTTGATGTTGACATTTCCTTTGTTTTCGATGTTGTTACCTTAAAAAAAGAAAATTTATTAGTGGTTTCGATAGACAATTGTGGACTTTTCTAACCATGCCCTAGAGATCGGCAATCCTTGTTTCCTCCGCCATCTCTGTCTCGAGTGCAACTCTTGACATGATGGATCTCATCACATGACCTCACTTTGCACCATAGCCTCCGGCAGGACTTCCTAACGATTAAACGGGTGCAACTCTGATTTTAATTGATGGATGATATTGTGGTGATATGCATCAACACTATCACAATCGGATATATGATCCCTTGTAAAGGATTTTTCATTACACCAAAAGTTAACAATTGGGGTTATGTTAAATGGAGTCTCAACCAAAAGACTGAAATTTTATATAAAATCAACAAACTTTGGTGTTGAAGGTAATTCTGAATTGATTCATAGAATAATAAATAAACGTTTAACCCTCCGCTTGTTATAAGAATCGACTCCATACAAAGAGTCATAACCTTTCAGATAGGGTTGAAAAAAGAATTACACCCCTTCTAGAAGTACCCGTGGTATTAATGTTTTCTATAAAAGTCCCTTGAGATATGGATAGGGCATCTTGCAGATTAAGAGAAATCAAGATAGGTACATCTGAAATCACAAAAGGGAGAGGGGTGCACAAAATTAATCCTTTGGCCTTGTTGGGTAATTAAGGATATTGTGTGGCTTTAATTACACAAGGAACAACTCACGAAGGGTTGGATTCATGGAAAAATAGTAGGGGAGAAAAGGAATCCTTCATGAGAGCGAGCTCCTCTCTTCTCACGCACGAGTAAGGGCCCACGAGGGAGTAGGAATCCTTGTTTTCTTGTTTTTGCAGATTCTCTCTTAAGCTGGTTCTTTGTTAAATATACAGATAAACATCTTGAATTGCTAGCCCATCCTCCCTTCCTAATAACATACCCTGAAAAACACTTTACACCCACATCAAAGCAAAACTTGATCCGTATACTAGCTATCTGGAAAAATTCTTGAAATGTGACAGGGCATGATCTGCATCACGGTTCTTTAAAACATTGTTATATCATTTTTTATATTATTATAATATATTTTAGGCCATTTATTTATGTTTTTTTGCCCATTTTCACTTTATTTATCATTTGTAATCAATGCCTTGTCGTGTGGGGATTTCTGCGACCACATCCGGGAGCTTTTAGGATCATTTTGGGCTCTTTTGAGTGTGTTTCCAGCTTTTAATAATAATACCTAGGCGAGCAAGTATCTGTACGACGCCCTATGGTCGAGATTAATTCTCGAATCTGACGGTTAGATCATCATGAGTTGATTCATTTGATGATTGGGCATTATTTGGGGTTTAATTAAAGCCTTTTGAGCTTTTATCTCTATGTTGTACTACCATACATAACTTCTTCCCTTCCCCCCTTTCTCTCATTTTCACGTGAAAAACTCTTTCACTTGCACCTGTCGCATTTCCCCTTCTTTCATTGCGATCTCCACCCTCCATAGCAAACCCTAGTTTGTAAAAAGAAAGTGATGTAGGCTCCGATGAGGGGCGCTACAATCCTAAGCCTCTCGGTCTTCTCTTTGGTCAACAAACTAAGATATAATTAGGGGGAATAGAGCGGTCCCTGACAAAGAAATTGTTTAAGCTAAAGGAATTTGAAAATGCTGTGGACAAAAATGCCTTTTACAACATTTCAAATTTTTTTTGGCATGCCATCAAACCAGTGAACTTTCGAACCATTGCCGGATCTGCTCGCCACCGTCGAACCGAACCTAAACCTAACCCTAATCTATGGGCCATGGGATGAACCCTAGACCTAGGATTTCTAAACCTTACCCTTTGACCTGGGACCGAATGGTGGCGATTTCTCGTTGCCGTTGCTCGTTGCTCCGGTGACGACGAGCAGCTGCAACTCGTCGAGGTCGATGCCGTGGGGGTCGTGCTCGGCGCGCTGCTGTCACGCCGCTACTCTCGCTGCCGCCACTCACGCCGCTGCTTTCGCTGCCACCGCTCGCGTGCTCGAGAGAGATGGGAATGAACACCAAGGATAATATTGGATTTTTGAAAAAACCCTGGGACTTATCGTTCGTGAAATGTTAAGATGGCCTGGGCATTCCAAAATCTCTCTGTTAGGGATTAATCACCCATTATCCCATATAATTATCAATAGGGCACAATATGACTCAAAAAGGCAGCAAACATATCATTATATCATGATGTTCTATGAGGCATATGCATTAATATCAACCATGGATCGAAATCTAACAAGTCAGCGAACTATCTGACAATCTCAAAAAGAAACACATAAAATTGAGATTCTAAGTATTTTGATTCCTCTTCGTGAGATAAAACCTAGAAGATGTTGGCTTCGAGCACTCATCCTCATTCCCTGGCTTCGCGTCAAGAAGAGCTTTTGGGCTTCATGACTCCGAACGATCTGACAATCTCGTCTACCGTCCTTGCTCCTTGAGAGGATTGGATGACGACTTCTTGCACCTGCGGCGGATCTCATCCCAGGTTTTATCCTTCTTCATATCTACAATATCTTTGTTTTAGTTGTTTCTATCATCCTCCATCATCATCACCCCTGTCCTACGCCTTCTGCCACCCTTGTTTATTTCTGGGATAATGCCCAAGTAACCATTAGTTGATCCTTGATCAATCGGTGCTGATGTGGCCTTGTTTTACTTTATTTGTAGATTGAAATTCTGAAGCTCATGCTCTCTTTTAATTGAAAATTGCTTGCTTTTTACTAGAATCAGCACACAAATCGGATGATAACTTCATTCCCAACAATCCGATCAACCTCAAATTTTGACAAGTCCTTCCTCACATCAAGACCTTCACCCCCGCCAATTTTCGTCAAGTTCAGAATACTGAACACACTGATAAGATGAAAATACCTCTGGCTTTCTTCATTTCCTAATTTCACTAAGTCCCTCCCAAACGTGGTGTAGGTCCTCCCTTGCCTACATCAAAAACCATGAAAACTCTTTATCTACAAAAATTCATTACACAAATACATGAACATGCAAGTGATCATTTTACTTGTAGAAATTCATTAAGTACTCTTAACCACAATGCTCAAACATTTATGTAGATAATTTTTTCAGTTTTACCATGGGTGTTGAACTTGACTGTGCTTTCGCTAACGTCATATTTTCCATAGTCGAATGACAGTCGGAAAAATGATAGAGCTTCTCGGTGGCAAAGCTGGGGTTTCAACTGGAAGATTTCATTTTGGCAGTGCTTTTGGGGAACGAAGTGGCCATGCAGATAAGGTTGAAGACATAAGGTATGCTAATCTTCTACTTAACCAATTAGCATCCTGCTCTAACCATGATGCTATGCTTATACTTTTGTCGTCCATAACAGTTACACTCTAGTGAAGCATGGGTTTAGCTATAGTGGGAAGGACTTCATCTATTCAGGTATGATCTTTCATCAACCAAAGCAGATATAGACAGTAATAACAGTTGAATACAAGATGTGGTTTTCCTAGGATTTGGTGATTTATTATTATTGATTGGAGGAAACTGTTAAAAAAACATATCTGAAGAGGTGCAATAGCATAGCATAGCCTAAGAAACAATGGAAAATTCTAGGATTTTGTAGATTCGTCTCTTCATACAACCAATATTGTCTGGTTCACTTTATGTACATCTCAAATAAGCTTAACAAAAACTTTGTAGCCTGAAAACTTTTGTTTTGTACATATGAGTAGATTTGACTTTAAATGATAATTAGATAGTTTAACGACTGTCATAAAAGAAAAATAAGAAGAAGAGAAGGATAGGGGGGAAGGAATTGGCTGTCTCCTTCCACCATGTAAAGAAATTGCTGCTAGCCTGCTATTGACCTTCAGGTCAGCCAATAAAACTCCATCCTTATATATGCCAGGAACAACATAAAGAATTTGCAGATGTGACATTTCGTTCCCTTTGGTGAATTTGATTTCCAGAGAGGTAATCTTGTAAAATCTTCTTATGACCCCCCTTGTTTTGTGATGCGTGCAAGGTTCTTAAAAGAGCACTAGAGCCAAGGTTCAAAATCTCCATTTCGGTGGAATTTCGAACTTCTGGATATGGAAATATTTTGTGGAAATATTTTGGAAGTGTGGAAATATTGCAATTTTGTAGAAATGGTGGAAATATTTATTTTTTGATGGAATTATTTAGTGAAACTTTGGATAGTCATAAACCAAGTATAGATACACACTTTGGAACACTCAAAATAATATTTGTACCCTATCTAGGGGTGTAGAGCTTCACATAACATTATTCAATGTATTGAGTCTGTGAGTCTTGTGCAATCTTATTTAGTTTGGTTTTGTATATATATTTTTTCAAATGTTTTTTAATCTTATTTTTGGTTAAAATTATTTTTGAAATAAAGATTAGTTTATTGTTAATATAATGTTTCAAACGATTTTGAAAGTGGAATTAAACTAAGAAAGTTATGCAAGTTTGAAATTGTGCAAAAATTATGCTGAAATGTGAAACAATGTTTTTTTACTAAGTCTGGAAAAAAGAGTTTTTGTATAGAAAAGTTTTTATACATTCAAAATTTTCTAAGACGGACCATGATTTTCTAGATGCACTCGTACTTCTACATCTTGTAGAATTATTTGAGCTAAAAAGGAGTTGATTTAATCACTTTTCTCACCATGTAGATTTTATAAAAAACCATGAAAACTGTTTTCTCTTAGTAAAACTGATAGTTTACTTTTTGATTTATTTAATTTTTTATTTTTATGATATTTTTATTGAAATCAAATAGGGGGTATTTGCTTATTTCCATATAATAACTTAAAGTAAATGAAGTAAATAATATTTACTTAAATGTTATTATATGTAAATAAGCTACTGAGAACCAGGCCCCCCAGTCCCCTTTTATAACCAGTCAATCACAGAATTTCGAATATATTTCGCGAAATTTCGACAAAATCTCGCGATATTTCGTGGAGATTGAAATATTTTGTGGAAATATCGCGATATTTCGCGAAACCGCTCGATATTTTGACATTTCCAGTTTTGCTCGAGATTGCAGGTGGTATTTCGTATTTGGTTTTCATTTTTTCGATATATTTCACTATATTTCGTGAAATATATCGATTTTTTGTACCTTGAATAGAGCTGAATTAAAACAATTAAAGATAGATTTCTGCACTTATTTATTCAAATTTCGGCATGGATAAAGAGGACTAATCATCATCCAATCATGCCCAAACATGTTTTCTTATTCGAAAGAATAAAACTAGCATGTGAACAATTAATTCCAGATTTAATAGATAAATTCCAGTAATACGTTGAACGACAATACCTCAAACACAATCTAGTCTCAAAGATAAACAGGAATCTAAGCGATATATAACCTAATGGATGAGATCCTTTAGAAGCCAAGTACTTTGAAAACCCTAAATAAAATCAGCAATAGGCCGGGTTCGAAGGAAGTTTATCACATGAAAATAATGAGAGGGATGATTCAAACCGTGCTTTGGTCAATGCCGGCTGCGATCAAAGGCTCCGTTGTTGTAGATAAATGGGCAGAAGATGAGGCGTGGTCCGGAAGAAAAGGTTGAAGAAGACGGGACTAGTTGATCTTGAAGAAGAGATGATCGCCGCGTCGATCTTCCGCAAAGTTGTAGATGAGAGCGTGGCGACGAGGAAGAATCTTTTGGAGAGAAGATGAAGACTAGAAGCGAGATTATCCGTCGTATGAGGCTCCGAACAAGCAAACCCGCTTCTCCGTTCTAGGGTTTCATTGCATCATCAATCCCTCCCGCTATTTGGGTTTGTGAAGGCTTTTATAGGAGGGAAATAAGAAAAATGAAAGAAAAGAGAGAAGGGAATCCGCGGGATAAGGGGGAGAGAGGGATCGTGGGCACGAATCCCGAGGGGGTCACGGTGGGTATTGCCGCGAGAGGAGAGAGAACGGAAGAGAGGGGGCGAGTAGGGTTTTTAGGGCTTTCTTTGGTTTCTTTAAATCTCATCCATTGATATTAAACATCGACTGATGCAGGCGCCGATAAGGTGCACTACAATCTTAAGCACTTTATGGTTCCCTTTGGTCAATAACTAAGATTTAATTATCAATATAGCATCGTATGACTCAAAAATACAACAAACATAAGCTATTTCACGCAGGATTGAAGTTCTAGGCATTTAACATAAAGCATAGTTTAAGATCTAACAATATAGGATGCAAGATTATCACGAATACTAATTTCAGCATATAAGAGATTAAATCGCAGCAATAGATATTGAAATTTAAAGATAGGTTTGCATCAGATTTTCACTAGAAAGTAGGCTAAGTATGCTTGCTAGGGTTACCAACAGACTAAAGATAGCAAATATAATGATTAGGCATATATTAGGGCTTCAACTAGCGATAAAACGGGATGGTTACGACTGCGATGCGGAGCGGAGGCAATGAAAACAAAGGAAAAACGATGCGGATGCGACGGAAAAATAAGGTAAAAGGATATATAGTGCCTGGGGTTTCCGCCGTAGGTCGATGCGAGGATGCGCCGATGATCCCGCACACGGAGCAAGGCCGGACGTCGTGAGAAGCTGGATCCTTCGGAAGAACAAGCCAAGGCCTTCGCGAGACGTAGTCGCGGATGCGGCGAGGGTCGGGGACACGCGTCTCTCCCGGAAGCTCTCACGAAGAGGCATGCAATTCAGCAATCATCAAAAAATCTGAAATCTTCTTCTATCTTTCCCTTTTTGTTGAACTAGGGTTTCTTTTTGGATGGCCAAGATCAAAGGGAAATAAGGGGGAATGGTGGAGATGCAATGGGCCAAGAAAGGAAAGGAAAATAGAGAAATAAGGGGAAGAAGAGAGAGATTGAAGAGAGGGGATGGAAGAGGGGGCGGATTGGCTCGGTTTCCGCACGGGCAAGGGACAAACAAGCCCTAATTGAAGCCCATATAGCCCTAATTGAAGCCCAATTGATGCCACATCATCAAATTTAAGGTATTTTGCTATCTAACCGTCGGTTTCGAGACCTAATCTCATCCGTCGGTACCCCACAAACACACACACCCAGATTTTATTAATAACATGCAGAAAACTCACCCGAGAAGTCCCGGATTCAATCCGAAAAGCCCTCAGATGAGATCATGGACATCCCCCATGAATTGGGCAAAAACACAACTAATACTAAGTGCAGAAATTAGGCCAAAAACATAGAAAATGGGCCAAAAACTGAAGTAAACGGCTACAAGTCCTCATATGGATAATGTCTTCCATGCATAAAATAAAACGACTGAAATAAAACTCTCTGGCGACGAACTGAAGATGCGGTGATGATCTGATGGTGCTGATCAAGCCTTCATCATCGACTTAAGATCCTACGGCTATGATAGAACTTATTAATGAGTCCGTTCGGCATCTGTGGCTCGAAGCGGGTGCGAACATGGCTCGCACCTACCCAAACCAGAAATAAAAACATAAATAACTCAAGATCCATCAGTCGGATCGACAGAAAGTAAAAACCAAAGTCATAGATAATCTAATTAGCTTTCCAATGATATAGACGGATATACGATTGGCCGCCTCTTGGATCTCCGTAGGGAATCAAAATCTACACATCAGAGCTCGTCTGCGTCAAGTCTCCCCGACTCAAAAGAATTCGACTCCTGTCGAGTAAGGCCCTGGATTTGGCGGGGGCTCGCTTGGAAATAGTCGTGACCTCTGTATCTGCTCCAATTGCTCTCCTAGGTCCGGTGGCTAAGTACTCAGCGACTCCATCTGGCATCCTCTACCCGTTAATGCCAAGCGAAGACCTGAAAACAAAAACCGACATCCTCCTCGACACGAAAAGATCATCAAGATACTCAGATAATTTCATGTGATAATAGAAATATAGGTTGACATGAAATTCAAAAGACATGTGAAAGGAAAGGTCGCAGGAGCATAATGTGTTGCGGGTCATCGGCTTGCGCAATAAGCTATAGTTTCGTTATGAGGCCATGGGTTGCAGGTGCAATATGAGTTGCTCAAAGTGGCCTACGCACATGGCAAAACAAGTGGATCCTAGACTAAGAAGATATGTCATGCAGTTATTGTCTGGATTTAATGAATAAAATAAAAAATTAAATAATTCATCAAGCAACTTCTTAGGACTTCGTAAAAGTAAAAGTGATGGGCTTTTCAGAATCTGAAAACATGTCTCATTAGTATCCATCATTGAAAAATGAACAAGAGTATCAAAATATTCTTTAATGCTCAATTCAACACTTGGCCGATAATATGGATGCGCACATGGTTGGACTCCGGATGCAAACATGGTAGGCAAATGATGAATGCAAGTGCAAGTGATGCCTCCAAACTCTAAGTATGACTTACATGCCATGGAATGCAAGATGTTGTCTAATCCCTTCTCAACTATTAGTGAATCAGAAGGACACTCTACTAAATCATCTACTAATGGCGACATAGGATGACTCTGACTCAGAAGAGATTTAGGTTCATGTGATTGCTTTCTCTTACAACACGTGGGCCATAAGGTGTCATTGATGCCATCCTTAAAGAAGGTATAGGTGTTGGCTCTTCTGTGATATAGTGTATCTCGGTCGAACTACCATGGATGCCCAATGATGATATCAGCTACCTCTAAAGGAAGGGCATCACACCAAACTTCATCTCGAGATTGCAGCCCGATCGACAACTTAACCAAGCAACAATGGGTCACTAGTTTGCTCGTGGTGTTGTCTAGGCAAGAAGTTATATTTGGGTGAGCCAATGATTTGACTTTCCACTTCTTGTTCCTGACTAACCCTTCACTGATTAAATTGGTGGCGCAACTTTCATCTATCATGACACAAAGGTTCATGCCATTGACAGTGCAGACTGTTCGGAACAGCTCGAATATTTGGTTCTTGCAATGAGGCTTTGGGGGTCCTCCACAAAGTTCGTGGGGTAGTAACGCTCTAGGGGCCTTGGGGGATGAGGACTGGTGAATAACTAATAGTGGGGCCATCATGTCATCACCTTCCAAGACTTAGCTCATTGAAGTTTTCACCCTCAGACTCATGACTGTCCTTTTCATTATCCGCAAAGTTTGTCTGTGGATTGGATGTCGAGGACAATCGGCCGATTTATGACCTGGCTGGTTGCACTTGAAACACTTCATCATGCTCGAGTTGGTTCCTAAGACTCCTTTACCCCTCTCAATGGGTGTAGGAACTGTGCCAGCTACATAGAGAGGTCCAGGTAGTGATCTACTAGCAGATCCAGATGATTCCCTTGTGTTTTCGTATCGTTGGGATACAGATCGGGAGTGGTGAGACTCAACTTTCTTTGCCCGACAGTGTGCGTCACTGACCTGATACAAATAATAAAGGGACACCACCTCTTGAATTAAAGGCTTAAGACCATGACGTACCTTGCGATGCTCTGCTCTTCATCTTCATGTAGATCATTGCGAGCTTGGAGCTTGTAGAACTCATTGGTGTAATTGTCCACCGACTTGTGCTCTTGTCGCAGATTTTGAAATTTTTGAAACACCCACTGTTTGAAATCGGAAAGAACTTCTGTTGTATTTTTTCCCTCATGTGCGCCTAAGTGGAAATCTTGTCTTCCTCTTTTGAACCCTCGTAGTCTGCAACTGTCTCCACCAGACCAGTGCATGACCCTTCAACTTTGAAACTAACAAACTTTACTTGTTTGTCTTGAGGGATTTCCTTCCATTCAAAATATTGATCTATTCTCTCAGTTCAATCTAAGAACTCAGGATCCATCCTACCCTCAAACTCAGGAATTTCGATTTTGTTACCCTGATCCCAGCCCCAATGGGGTTTCGCTCTCCTATGGTTTTACTACTTCATCTATATAATGATTTGGATGATGGTTGTCTACTCATATATATATTTTTTTGAGGATGATTACCTTGTCATATCGACCGGATGGTTCAAAAACATTTTGCTATTACTGTAGCCGCTACAGTAACAGCGAAATTATTTTGCGCTGTCCGATCAGATGAATCCAACGAATGTGATTCACCTCGAAAGCCAAATGAATCCCATCCGTTGGATTATACCGATCGGACAGTTCAAAACAATTTCGTTGTTACTGTAGTTGCTACAGTAACAGGAAAATGTTTTTGAACCGTCCGATCGGTATGATCCAACTGATGGGATTCATCCGGACAAAAAATTAGCTGTTATGTAGCTGCTACAGTAACAATGAGAATTTGGTCCGGGATGAATTCCTTCCGTTGGATCATACCGATCGGACGGTTCAGAATTTATCCCGCAAAACCCCGGTGCGGGGCGTCCCGTAGATGAACAATTCTCTCTCTCTCTCTATATAAATATATATATATATGAGGAATGTTATTGTGAGCTTTGAGCTGCAGGTTTAGAAAGTGAGCTGCGATTGATCTACCCGCCCTAGAAGTTTTGGAATTTGATAAAATTTGGTAAGGGTATTGTCTAGGGTAAGATGATCATCCTCACTAATTTTCACCAAATTCCAAAACTTCTAGGGTCATCAAATGGTCAAAGTAAAATCTACCGTCCGCAGTCACCGTTAATTTTGCAGATTTTGCTTCTACCATTTGATGACCCTAGAAGTTTTTAAATTTGATGAAAATCGGTGAGGATGATCATCTTACCCTAGACAGCACCCTCACCAAATTTCATCAAATTCCAGAACTTCTAGGGTGGGCAAATCAATCGCAGCTCACTTTCTCCTCAGGTGGCTCATAACTCCACCAATCATATATATATATATATATATATATATATATATATATATATATATATATATATATATATATATATATATATATATATATATATATATATATATATATATACAGAGAGAGAGAAAGAGAGAGGAATGATAAAATGCGGCGTGCGATGCGTGCGATGTCACACTGCAGCCGTCTGATGCACCCGCTGCGTGTGTGCGATGCACGCAGTGGTGCATCAGATGGCTACGATGCGACACCGTACGCCGCATCCTAACACACCCCTATATATATATATATATATATATATATATATATATATATATATATATATATATATATATATATATATATATATATATATATATATATAGGTTCGGGATCCATGGATATGTAATTTTGAAATGTCATCAAGAAACTTACATGGAGCTTTCTGAATTCATTGAATTTTTGTGAGGATGCTTAACTTACGATAGATGGTATATCCACAAAAAATCAACCGAATTTGAAACCTCTAGGTCCGTCAAATGTGTTCTTCAAATCAACGGTTAAAACAAACGGTCGATAAACCTCAGCAGATTTGACACATCTAAAGGTTTCAGAATCACTTGATTTTTTGTGGATATGCCATTTATGATAGGGTGATCATTGTCACAAATATTACCACCCTATAAGTTTCAGAATTTGCAATATCTTCGTGGGTGTGTTGTCTAGGGTGAGGTGATCATCCTTACAAAAAATCAGCAATTTCTAAAACATCTAGGGTTATCAAATGTACAAAGTAAAATTAATGGTTGCGATTGTCGATCAATAAAGCTTCTAACATTTGATTACCTAGAAGTTTTAGAATTTTCTGATTTTGGTGATGATGATCATCTCACCCTAGACAACACACCCATCGAGTTTTAGCAAATTCTGAAACTTGTAGGGTGGGTAACTAGGCCAGTGAACCAACAAATTTGCTGGACCACTAGTCCAGGAAATCCTTTCTCTTCCTCTTTATATATATATATTACAAGGAACAAGAAATCGATATATTTCGCGAAATATCGCGAAATATATCAGAAAAATGAAAAACCGAAACGAAATACCACCTGCAATCTCAAGCATTAATGAAAATGTCAAAATATCGAGCGATTTCGCGAAATATCGCGATATTTCCACGAAATATTTCCATCTCCACGAAATATTGCGAGATTTTGTCGTTTTACTTAATTTTTATTTTCTCCATTTACTTTAAGTTATTATATGTAAATAAGCAAATACCCCCCCATTTGATTTCAATAAAAATATCAAAAAAATCAAAAAACAAAGGAATCGAATAGTAAACTTTCAATTTTAGTAGGAGAAAACAGTTTTTATGGATTTTTATAAAATCTACATGGTGAGAAAAGTGATTAAATCAACTCCTTTTTAGCTCAAAAAATTCCACAAGATGTAGAAGTACGAGTACATCTAGAAAACCATGGTCCGTCTTAGAAAATTTTGAATGTATAAAAACTTTTATATATAAAAACTCTTTTTTTCAGACTTAGTAAAAAAATAGTGTTTCACATTTCAGCATATTTTTGCACAATTTCAAATTTGCATAACTTTCTTGTTTTAAGTTCGCTTTCAAAATCGTTTGAAACATTATTTTAACAATCAACTAATCTTTATTTCAAAAATATCTTTATTCAAAAAGAAGATTAAAAAACATTTGAAAAATATATATCAAAATCGAACTAAATAAGATTGCACAAGACTCACAGACTCAATACATTGAATACATGTTATGTGAAGCTCTACACCCCTAGATGCGGTACACATATTATTTGAGTGTTCCAAAGTGTGTATCTATACTTGGTTTATGACTATCCGGAGTTTCACTAAAAAATTCCATCAAAAAATCAATATTTCCATCATTTCTACAAAATTGCAACATTTCCACACTGTCGAAATATTTTCATGAAATATTTCCATATCGAAATGGAGATTTCGAACCTTGTATATATATATATATAGAGAGAGAGAGAGAAAGAGAGAGAGGAATGCGGCATGCAGTAAATGCGGTAATCCAATTTAAATACACCTATAGGTTTTGGAATGTGCTGATTTTTTTGTGGATGTGTTAATTTTGATGCACCTATAGGGTTTGGAAGGTGTTGATTTTTTACTCATGTTCTATCCATGGCATGGATAACACATCCACAAAAAACCAGCACATCCCAAAACCTGTAGGTGCATCAAAATTGGATTACCGCATGCCGCATTCTAGTATTCCTCTCTCTTTATATATATGTATATATATATATATATAGAGAGAGAGAGAGAGAGAAAGAGAGAAGGCTGGATTCGAATGACGTCGTAGGGAGAACCCTATGACATACGGGGAATTAGCAATGCTTGAATTTTAGAATGTGTTGAATTTTTTTGAGAATGATCACATTACCTTAGAATGTCCACAAAAAATCAAAGCATTCTAAAACTTGTTGGGGCATCAAATGCTAAAAGCTTTATCAGCCATCCATTTTAACCGCTAAATTGGAAAACATATTTGATGCCCGTAGAAGTTTTAGAATGCGCCGTTTTTTGTGGGTATTGGGTGTTCTATCTAAGATTAGGTTGATCATCCTAATAAAAAGTCAGAACATTCTAAATATCTAAAATGGGTGGCTGCCTATTTTGACGAAATGGGCAGCCACCCATTTGATGGCCTTACTAGTCTTAGAATGTGCTGATTATTATTTAGCATAAGCACCTTACCTTAGATGGAACACTCGCAAAAAATGCTGAAACTTTTTGGGGTATCAAATGTGATATTTCAGATTAACAGTTACAACGGACGTTCAATAAAACTTTTAACATTTGATGCCCCTAGGAGTTTTAGAATGAGCTGATTTTTTGTGGGTGTTCTATCTATAAGATAAGGTGCTTATGCTCACAAAAAATCAGCACATTCGAAAACTCCTAAGGGCTTCAAGTGGGTGGCTGTCCATTTCGTCGAATTAGGCTGGCAGCTCATATCCCGTTTACTCTCTCTCTCTCTCTCTCTCGATATATATATATATATATATATATATATATATATATATATATATATATATATATATATATATAGGGTCAGGATCGGATGACCCAGCAAATTTTGACCCATTAATAACCCAGCACCCTTTGAGGCACTTAGAGGTTATAGAATGGGCTGATTTTTTGTAGGGATGTTGTCTATGGTATGTTGATCATCCTCACAAAAAATCAGTCCATTCTAAAACCTCTAGGTGCATCAAATGCGCACTTCAAATCAACTATTAAAATTGACAGTCAAAAATCGTTGATTTGAAGAGCACCCTTTGATGCACCTAGAGGTTTTAGAATGGGCTGATTTTTTGTGAGGATGATCAACATATCATAGACAACATGTCTACAAAAAATCAGCCAATTCTAAAACCTCTAGGTGCCTCAAAGGGTGCTGGGTTATTAATGGGTCAAAATTTTGCTGGGTGATCCGATCCTAACCCATATATATATATATATATATATATATATATATATATATATATATATATATATATATATATATATATATATATATATATATATATATATATATATATATCCTGTTACGCTCATTCGTGATAATTACGAGTATGCCATCAATAAAAACTTTGCATCAAAAAAAATGATCGGGATAAATCTTGCCATCCATCGAAATACAAAAAAAATGATCGGGATGTATCCGTAACTCGTAAGGTTCAGGCGAGTGCAATTCACCTGGAGTGAGTGAGGAAAAAACATTTGATTTTGGGGGTGTTTTTGTAAAAAAATATAAAAAAAGATATGTTTTAGTTCTTTGTAAAACTTGAGGGCACATTTGATATTAGCGTGATTGTACACACTTTTTGCCACTGGGGTTAAATTCCACGGGCCCAGGATGTGCCACAAGGCTCACCAAATTTCACCTCTCACCCATAATCTCTTTCAAAGCCTAGCTCTCTCCCCCGTGGTCCCCCACTCCCCCCCCCCCTCTCTCTCTCTCTCTCTCTCACACACACACACGTGGTCCCCTCTCCTCTCTCTCTCTCTCACCTCACTCCATGCCTCTCTCCCCACTTTAGATCTCTCTCTCTCTCTCTCTCTCTCTCTCTCTCTCTCTCTCTCTCTCACACACACACACACACACTTTGAGCCTCTTGATGATAGGTTTACAAGTTGAGAAGATGGGAAGTGGGAACGCTGGTCAGGATCTCCAATGTAGGAAAATACAGAAAACAAATATAATTTCAAATATTTTTTTGCTTAAGAGAACCCTCAAGGAATATGTGAAACCCAATGGTCGACTGACAGTCAGCAGGATCTCCAGCCCAATCAGCATTAGTAAAAGCCCGAAGATCTAAAAAAGATATAGCGAATAAGATTAGTGGGCAAGTGTCCCACGGAGGTTTCCAACATCTAGCACAAGATCTGCATTGTGAACTGATCGTAGGGCACTACTAACTGACTGAGAGTGTGAACGACATAAGAAATGTCGGGGCAAGGGATTGTCAGATAGATAAGACCATCCACAATCTGACCGTACCGTGTAGGATCTAGAAGAGGTTTGCCTTCGGTGGGGCGAAGCTTCAATTCACATGTAGCGCCAGCGGTGTATTTGCAGGTCTGAAATCAGTGAGAGAAGCACAAGTTAGCAGATATGTAATTCTGTTGAGAGATCAAGTAACATGAGAAGAGAAAGACACCTCTAGGCCAAGTAACACGGAGAAATAAAAGTGATCCAAAATGGACTAACACGACTAATTGAGTCAATTGATCCACTCAAAACTAAATGACCCCAATTTCTGTCTATTTACAAAAAATTGCACGTATGTGCCAATAGCTAACAATTTTGACCTGACCCGTAAATAAAAGTGGGCAACATTTAAACCAAAATATTCACTTGGTTCCAACAACATATCAAAATCGAGCTGCAGAGCCACTCACTGACTAGGATCTTATCCCACCAATTGAAAATTGCGTTGAAAGTTGAAATTGCCCTTGATGAATGATCTGGTCGTAGTTCAACCATCTGCGGTGGGAGATTTTGTTGCTCTTGCATCACTAGACTATCAAGAATTGAACCTTCTATCATTAGCGTCATTAAATTTAGCAACATCGTTATATCTATTGGACAAAGCAGGGGCATTTGAGGTAATGTGTTTGCTAACTAGCAAGGCATGGTTCGAATCAACACATCAGGTGGTTGTTTTACCTCCCGACTTTCTTGTTTCTGCAATAAGATACTGATGATCACTACAAATTTAATATGCCGCACTTTGATCTACCAACTTCAAGGCCAGATATGTTATTGCCTTTCAAGTTTATGTTATTGAAACTTAATGAAATAGACTTTGGTGTGTTGCGGTTGTACCGAAAACTCCATTAAAGGGGCACCAGTCCTATATGTACACCATTCACTTTCTCATACAAATACAGAATGTGTACAGAAAATGTGTAATATGTAAGTACAAAAATAGTTGCACCAATTAGAATAACATCCCTGGAACTCATGACTTATCAAAGTCAAGGGTTTTCCTACTCTAGATAGTGAAGCATATTGTAAGGTTCTCAGGAGCTAGTTGCTGGTTTCGTAAGGAATCCAAAAGGCATCCTTTCTTTGTTACATGAATCACGACCCATTGGTGGGCCTTTACCAATGTGTATGGGTTGCAGCTGAATCATGGTTGATGCTACTCCTTGCTCATCTGTCTTTCCTAACTTGGGTCGAGTCCTAGCTCACCCATAGCACTTAATAGAGAGGCATAGGAGAAAGAAAAAGAATTAACCCTTGCTATTATGGATTGATCTGATCAATTTGGAGCAATATAGTTTATTTAGGGCTTGCGTCCATGATATTTCAGATTTAGAGGAGCTTTAGAACTAGTTATATTTGACTTATTTTTAATTTATTTTAATGTCCAATGACCTTTTCATAATTTGACCCTATCATTTTGAATAATATGTGGAGTTTAATGCAAAATTAATTTGTAAACAGGCAGCCCCACAACCCACACCCATCCCTCTCGCCAATTATAAATATTAATTAGTTTATGTTTTGGGTGTCAAATTGAGCTTTGATGACACTTGCAATCTTCAAGGATATTTCTTGGTTAGTAATGAGTTGGAAGATAAGATTCAAAAAATTGTGTTTAAAGAATTTGGATCGTGATAAGTCTCGTTTACTATGTTTATGATATGGTCTTCCATTCTTAAGCCTTTAGCAGAAGGTTCATAATATTGTGTTTGGGACTTGTAGTAGAATTATAGACCTTTATCTTTCATTTTGAGGAGTGTTTTGTTTCATTTAGTTGTAGTTGGTTAACACAATATTTTTATTCCTTGTTATTCTTTTAAGCATTTATTATCTGTATTTATAATTTAATTTTCCACATTGTTGGTGGGAATGTTTCTTGTCATTATTTGATGATTTACTTCACACATTTTCACCTTAGTAGTATTTTTTGCTCATACCAAATAAAAACGTTCTAACTGGCCCTTCCAGGTATCACAGGGTTTCCCCTTCAAGCGTATATATTCATGGGGCCAATTTACTACCAGAAGTTGAAACACATGGTAAATCCGTTACTCCATTTTATGTTCTGATATCCATGAATCTGAGCAGTATCAGAGGTTTTACATAAAATCGATGGTTTTTGGGAAGATTTAGGAATAAGGTTATTTTTTATCTATTTGCTTTATTGTTGGTTTACCTCTGGCATTAATTTCATGTTTTTCTTGAAACACTTCTATCACTAACATATTTGTTACAATAAACACAAAAAAATTGTTAAGCATCTCCGCTCAAAATCTATGATCAACAAAAGAATTCTTTTCAGTACTCAAAAAATATTTTTTAGGGGAGGTATTTTCATCTTATTTTAGTACTTGTAGACAAAGAAAAAAGCCCACATAAGAGGGTCCGACCCACTATGTCAGAGGACCCTCAAGACTAAAAGCCTGCATGAAGACCTGCTACAAACAAGGCCCAAGCCCGACCTAAAAAGAGGGACGGGTGGGCCTACCCACAAAGGGTGCCCACCGCCCCCCTCCTCCATAAGCCGCTGCCCTCTCCCCTTAGGGAGGTGCGGCCAGACAATAAGAAAGAAATAAAAAAGGGAAAAAGAAGAAAGAAAAGAAATAAAAAAAGAAAACACCTATGGGTGGTAGTGCGGACGTCTACACATTCGTGGATCCGTACCGTCCTACGATCCGATGGTCAAAACACATGGTCGGATTGCCATCGATTAAAGTGCAAATTCGGCTCGAATTAAAAAGAGAGCCTAAATCTAGCCCATAACTACCTAGTACAAAAAAGGAAAGAGATAGGATCAAATCCCCAAATAAAGGATGGGATAGATCCCAAGTAGTTATAGGTAGAGATATTCAAGGGACTTAAAAGATCCTACCATATCTTTTCCACCCCTCTCCTTCACCTATAAATAGCGGGGTAGGGGGGGAGGCTCAAGGGTCAAAAAGGAAGGAACGTGGAGGCTTTACAAAAAAGGAGGCTCTTACGCTCAAAAATCGATGGCTTCACGAAGAAGTTAGTTTGGAGAAGGAGGTCAGAAGGCCAAAGAAAGTTCCAATTCCGTCCACGAATAAGAAAGCTCGGAGAAGAACAAAACCGACGCTACACCCGTCGTCATCAAAGCTTCGTCCCCAAAAGGAGGAAGCCTAATAAATAAGGAGATCCGGAGACGTCGCCACCGTCACTTGATCCAAAATCAAGTCAAATCCAAAGCCAGGGCCAAAGCAAAGCCCGTGCAAAAGCAACGCAGATGTCAAAGCCGACGAACTACGAAAAACGACAAGTAAAATAATGCACGTTCTGTCCAATATGGCATAAAGCCCGGAAGAACAAAAGCACCGCAAGACCCTTTTCTTCTACGTTCAAGTGCAAATGCCAAAGCTAAGTCAACGTCAGAGCCACGCTAAAGCAAAACCGAAGCCAAATGCTGAAAGCAAGATCGAGTCTGAAGATTGACGATCAGGAACACCAAGGTCAATCAAAGGCCAAGGAAGATACGAAGATCGAGGAACAATGCGAACACCCCAATCCGACGGACGCTCGAAGCACGGAAGGGACAAAAACACGGCCAAAACTCCTCTACCTCTCCAAAACCCATAACTCTTGAACACCTCTATCTTGGGCAACCCATCCGAAGTCTCGCATAAAGATCCATAGTGATAGGGATCAAAGGGACCCACAGAGGATATCTCCAACAATCTCCTAATAACATATTCACCGCCTCGACTCACTACCTCCGAGACCCGGGAGCGGCTATAATCTCGTGAGATTAGCAATAAAAATGAACCATCTTTTTGCGCCCACAGATATCTGGCACACCCGGTGGGACAGTCTTCTCCTTTCATCCGTCCGTTTCTACAAAAGTCTCGGATCTTCCGTTCTTTGAAAGAGTTGCGCCAAATCTTCAAGTGTTGCCATGGCTGGGACAAGCAACGACACATTTATTCTAACAAGTCCGTCGCAAATCGTCGAGTCACCACCGCTCCAGTAAGGTGAGCCAGAAAATCCGGTGGTCGACATCACATCGTTGAATGATGCTCCCCGGGTAGTACGCGTTTACACTAGACGTACTCAAACTGCTGTGAATAAATTCAAAATTTTCCTTGATGGACCTTGGTTTTCTAGATGTACTTGTAGTTCTACATCTTGTGGAATTTTTTGAGCTAAAAATAAGTTGATTTAACCATTTTTCTCAACATACAAATTTTATGAAAAACCGAAAAAACTGTTTTCTCCTAATAAAACTAAAAGTATACTTTTTGATTAACTTGGTTTTTGATTTTTTTGATATTTTTATTGAAATCAAAAAGGGGGTATTTGCTTATTTACATATAATAACATTTAAGTAAATATCATCTTAATTTCTCTATTTACTCCATTTACTTTAAGTTATTATTTTTATTTTCTCCATTTACTAAAAGTTATTATATGTAAATAAGCTGCTAAGAACAAAACCCCCAGTCCCCTTTTATAACGAGTCAGTCCCAACATTTCGGTGCCAAAATCCTGAAATATCTCGAAATTTCCTGAAATATCTTGAAATTTCCATGAAATATTGCGATATTTCGTGCCGACAAATATATCGTGTGAAATATCACGATATTATCGTGATTTCCATTCCGTTTGATATCGCAATAGGAATTTTGTGCCGAGGTCTGAGAAAATCGCGATATTTCGTAAAATTTCTCTAGACTTTGTACCTTGCTCGTGAGGTTTTCAACAATAAAGATGAACCATTTTTTTTGCGCTCACAGTAACAAATGTGCCAAAGCAACGCAAATGCCAAATCCGACGAATTACGAAGAACGACGAGCAAAGCAACGCATGTTCTGTCCAATATGGCATAAAGCCCAGAAGAACAAAAGCACTGCAAGCCTCTCCTTTTACGTTCAAGTGCAAACGCCAAAGCTAAGCCAATGCCTGAGCCACGCGAAAGTAAAGCCGAAGCCAAACGCCGGAAGCCATAGCCAGACACCGATACTAGCAAGATCGAAGCCGAAGATCGATGATCAAGGACACTGAGGTCAAGCAAGAGCAATGGGAGATACGAAGATCGGGGAACGATGCCAACGCCCCCCTATCCAACGGATGCTTGAAGCACATAAGGGACAAAAGAACGATCATAACTCCTTTGTCTCTTCATAAAACCCAAACTCCTATAAAGACCTCTGTCTTAGGCATCCCATCCGAAGTCTCACACGAAGATCCGTGGAGACGGGGATCAAAGGGACCCTTCAGAGAATCTCTCTCACAATCTCATGATAACTTCTTCATCGTACCTACTCACCACCCTCGAGACCAGGGAGCGGTTGTAATCTCGTGAGGTTATTAGCAATAAAGATGAACCATCTTTTTGTGCCCGCAGTACTGAATACAAAGTCTTTAATAAGTATTATAGTGATCTATGTATATAATTTATAATAGTCCATCTGCATGTCAGGTAATAATTGGATTTTTTATTTGTCAGAATATGATTACTTAATTTCTTTGGAGAATAAGCATGTTACATATTAAATCATAAGTTGTAAGAGCCACTGCTCTACCTACTTGGCATTTTGAATCGATCACTGTCATTGCTCCTTGTTTTTCTCATCCCTTAAGGGGATAAAGCGAAAGAGAACCGAAATTGAAAAGTATAATACTTGAAAAGTATTAAACATGCTTCATCTTATAAAGATCAAACTCATTCATCATTCTACTAAAGATTTAAATATATAGGTACTTGTGCTGAAATATCTTGAAAACAAATTATGTATCCAATATCAAAATATGTGCTTATTTCATCAATTTTAATGGTGTCCATGGCATTTAAAGAAAGAGATGAATGCCTCTCCATTATATAAAATGCAAAAAAGGCAATGCTTAAGTACTTGGTAGATGATTGTTAATCACTTAATCATTGGATTTCAGGTACTTGATAAAATGCATGCTCGAGCTAAAGGGCCTCGTGTGACATTGACTAGACAACCTACTGAAGGAAGGAGTCGTGATGGAGGTTGTTTAGAACATTCCTTTTATTAGAACCTAAAACATGCAAGTAAATGATGCTCTTATAGATAGTTTTGGATATGAACTCGATGGTTCTGAAAATTTGGATTATTCTTCAATCCACAGGACTTCGTGTAGGGGAAATGGAACGTGATTGTTTGATAGCTTATGGTGCTAGCATGTTGATCTTTGAGCGATTGATGTTATCCAGTGACCCTTATCAAGTTCAGGTATTAACTGATTCTTGTCCAATTGGTTTTTATAATTATTATCATATTGAATCTCACTTAACATGTCTGCTATTTTTTAAAAGCTTCGGGAACTTTTCAGTTGAGATATAATTTTATTAGTTTTTTTCAAATGAGTTGGTTATGTCTAAGGTCGATTTTTTCTTGAACTAAAATTTTCGCCGATATCATAACATCTTTAGTTATCCAATTTACTAATGAACTCCAATTGGAAACATTTGCATGAGAGAATCTTTAGGCACTTAAAAGTGCCCAATTTTGAGTCAAGTTGACTAGTCGGCAGCCCAATAGACATAATGATTAAGTCATCTTGTTTATTTAAGGGATTTGGGGGTACCTTTTTCTATTTTTCTAAAATGTTTAGGTATTTTTCAGCATAATGGTCATAATTGTATTGTGGGCCATAAGTGAGGATTTTGGTCTTTTCAGAGAGGACTAGATATGGAAGGACAATTGTCATGGCCTTCTTCCACGTGAACCCCACTCGGTGTTAGGCAATATTTAAAAAGGCGAAAGGAGAGGCGAGGCGTTTTTCCTCTGGAGAGGCGAGGCGTTTTTCCTCTGGAGAGGCGAGGCGTAAGCCTCAAGGCGCACCGAGGCGTAAGCCTCCAATTTTTTCATGGCGTTTTGGTAAAAAAAAGTTTAAAAAAGAAAAAAATCAGAATAAATACTATTATGGAATGTGTAACAATAATTGAACTAGATATGCATAATAAATCACATTGTGTTAGAAAATATCTTATATGATACGATTGAGGACTCTATCGAGCAATCTAATAACAAAATAGAAAGTCAAATTGCTCAAATGCGTTTAATTCTTTAATATTCAAGATAATAATTAAAATAGCGAGTAACAAGTAATAACAAACAATAAAATATGAATATAGGACTAACATTGTATAGATTCAAAAACAAACAAACAATGATACAAATACATAAGAATGGTAAAATACAAATAAAAAAACATAGAAAAACCTAGTAGAAGATACAATATCATAATCCATACCTCTAAACTTGAAACAAATCTTTATCTGTCACTTGTAATTGGTAGACAATCCACAAAGAAGAAGAATACAACTTCGGAATCAAAATCGGAAAAGAAATGAGCACTAGATCTTGATTTTGGGTTTTTAGAGATAAGGGGGTTTCAAAACCTTAAAAGATCTAAAAGGTTTTGGAGGTTTTAATGGGTAAAAACAGAGTCCATGGGGATGATTTATATACAAACCCTTAGTGCCCCTCACACCAAACATTCGTTTTAACCCCTCCCCGCCCTATGTTTCACGCCTAGAATAAGAGACGTACGTCTCTTGATGCAGAGGTGTAGGCTTTTTATATGTGGCTACTGAGGCGTGCGCCTCGAGGCAACACAGGACCGCCTCGCCTCGAGGCGTAAGCCTCGAACGCCTTTTTAAACATTGGTGTTAGGTGGTTATACTGGTTTCTCTCTTTGGTTTTGAGGCCTATTTTCTCTTTTTTGTTCAGTGCTTCTATCTAGCTCAAATATGGGAACTAGGGTTACATTAAAAACCAAAAAGGTAATTTCTTTGTGCTTATTTTTCCTCATTTTTTTTCTTTTTTGCTGTAAATGGCAATAGGAAACTTCTAAGGTTAGTCATGCAGGAGCATCCATTGGTCAATTAAATTAGTTAGCTATAAGGCACTTATAAGTGTCAGATTTTGAATTAATTATCCAATGAGAGGTTTATATCATGTATCAGTCATAATTCATTTGATATAATATTTTAGCAGACTAGAAGTGTCTTTCGTATTTTCTAGATTTTTCCAATTTTTTTAGAATATTTCCAAAATCTAATATGTGGGTATAATTTTGGTCAATGTTTGGCTGTGTTATAGACTTTACTTAAAAAAGGATCAATGACCATGAGAAACTGAAGTCCAGTGCCCTCTTTTCACGTGAGCCCACGTGTAGTTCAGAAGACCATGTTTCCTTCTCCTGCATATATCATCAACTGTTCTTTATTTGTTCTATGAGTTGGTTTTAATTTCCATGAGAATTCTCTCCTTTAGGCGTGAACTATTTACCACGGGTTTGCTCTCCCACCAGAACTCTTGGGATACATAAAATATCTTCACTTTCCTCCTTCCTTTTTGTCATTATTTAATGTAAACATCAATAGGTAACTTTGAAGTTTAGTATTCCTTATCGTGTTGGAGTTATATTTTGTCTTTCTTCTCTTGTTTATATAAGGAGGTGTTATCATCCCATTGTAAGCATAAGTTTTTAAATAAAATGATCTTGTTTTATCTTTAGTGGATTTTTATTTGGAAGAGCCAATTGTACCTTTGTTTTTCATTTCTTCGCTCTCCTATCATGGATAGCTTCACGAGGTACTCATATCAGTTGGGCAAGGTTTGAGATTTCATGTCTACTTTTCTCTGCAATCAAAACCTAAAAACATAGATCAAATATCTCTCTATCATTAAGTTGTCGGTTTGTGATATAACACTAAAATTATATGAATTTGTGCACTTGAAAGTAACTTGTTGAGCTATATATTATATATTACTTTCAAATCCTCAAAGTCAACTAGGGTTTTGGATTGAATCCGGTTAAACTTAATCTAATTCGGAAGTTCTTTCTTACGATCTACCTGCAAAGTCTTTTTGCATGACTTTGGATCTAGACTTGTTGAATTTAGGCCTTTCCTAATATTTAACCATCACTTACGCTAGTTCCAAAATAACCTGAAAATCTCAACTCTAAAATTAAATCAAAAAATTTATATCTTTATGTTAGGTCTTGTTCCTGCATCTGTCATGCATCACTTGCACGCCTTTCCCTTTCACAATTTTCATTGTTCACATACTTGTAAACTCTAAAAACCTAACAATCCAAATGTGATTATCATGAAATACATGATTGTATCTTTCTTATCATGTTATTGATGTTAGCAATATCTGCTATCATGTATGGGATATTCTCTTATTCGTGATCATTATTGTTTCTCAGGTTTGCAGGGAGTGTGGTTTATTAGGCTATTACAACCACAAGTTGAAGTCCTCTTTTTGTTCTATGTGTAAAAATGGGAACAATATATCTACGATGAATATGCCGTATGCATGCAAGCTTCTATTTCAGGTTAGATGCCTATCAGACTATGTGCTTGTATAGTTGCACACATGTAACTCTCCTACCTTTGCGAATACTTCTTTCATTGTCATGCAGTTGGGCATTTTCTTTGGTGCTTTGTTCATTATTTCTAGTGTTAAATGAAGCTATGGATCTAGTATTTTGCTGACAAGCCACTAAACTATGTTTTCTTTTTTTTCATGCCTCCAGGAATTGCAATCCATGAACATTGTTCCCCGTTTGAGATTGACTGACGCATGACTGACGTGTGGTTGTCCATCATGGACGTTTGAGGTTGCGGAATGTGGAAGAAAATATTTCTTAAATTTTGAACTTGAAGCCTAGCAACTAATATTTATAATAACCTCCCTCTACATCTTGTATGATAAACAATTTTTGTAATGTCGATGGTGCTTTTATTGTAAACAAGTTCAATTCCATGATAACTTATTGAGATACTTCAACCAGGACAGGGTGCAGATTTTGTGTAGACAAGTTCAACTTCATAATGCCAAACTGAGAAAAAAAAATTTAACTTGTGTCATTCATGGTTACCTTACAGAACTTCCTCTTTATGATGTGGGTGGTGTGGGATGTGTTGGTTCACAGCAAGTACTCTTGCTTTGGAACAAAAAAATTTTTATTGGCACCCAGGGATTCACCCACATCTTGTGTCAACTATATATTCTTTGACATTCCCTTCTCCGTCATTCCTTTCATTCACAACTCATTTGTAGTCAAGCATTGTCGGCTTCTGTTGCTGCCATCACTAAGTGAGCGAAAAATACATTCCCTTCTCTTCCAATCTCTAAAAGTTTTAGGTCGTTAACCCATTGCCTCTGTCTGCTAGAGTTGGTCGTACACCATTGTCATTGTTGTGAGACAAGCAGTGTGGAGAAACAGTAGGGTTGGATTTTTCCCTTTTTTCAAAGTTTTCATATAATATAAATCAAAGAGATGTTGGCATGACCCACCAGGGGATAGGAGAGTTTTTTCTTCTGGTACATGACACTTATTGCTAGAGGATCTTTGCTACTAGATCCTTTTGCAAGTGATTGGATATCATCAGGAAAGTGTTGATCCTAATAGTTGGTAGTCCATGAGTGTGACATACCCCTCTAAGTTCAATTTGTTTCACAACATATGACAATTGTTTTTAGTGTTTCAAAACTTCTTTGTCATGTTGTGATTCTTGTGAAACCCTAAATCTAATTTTGTAACTTAAATAGTGAACTCTAACCCTAAACCTAATTTTATAACCTAAATAATGAACCCTAACCCTAATTCTATACCTCTAATCCTAATAGTGAAGCCTAATCCTAAATCTAGCCTTAACCCAAATTCTATATCCTAAATAGTGAACCCTAATCCTAAACCTAATTCTATACCCCTAACAGTGAATCCTAGCCCTATACCTAAACCTAACCGAACTAAAATCATTGTCAGTCTAAAATCTCTGTGGTTGATCACACACCATTTGATCATTGCATCTCGATCCCATTGGCTAATACTAGGAGTCAAACAATTATCAGAGTTACTGTAGCAGCTACAGTAACTTCGAGAATGGGTTATCTAGTAGTAAAATGCATGGGATAGGATGCGATGCACGGGATTGTGATCGGATGATTGATGACCTGAATTGAGTGAGGGATTTAATGCTACATGCAACATTACATGTGCGATTATCTTAGGGGTAGATTTGGAATAACTCATAAAAAACGATTAGCAAATGATCCCTTAAGGGTGCAATCTTTTGGGCGGAAATGAGGGTGGAAATGGATCCATCTGCTCACTTAATTTCCATTTCCATTTTCATTGTTCTTTCTGTTTTAAGTCAGTGGAAATGAATCCATATGTGTTCTTCATGTCCTCTCAACTGGCCTACTTCATTTCCTCTCAAATTTGGAAGTTGACCTTGTTTCTCAAGTCTAGCGAAAATGATTTGGAAAATAGATTTCCTTCTTCTCTATTTACTTCCTCTCAAAAGAACAGGGAGTAGAAATGAATAGATGCGACAGCTTTATCTCACTTAATTTATTTTTTCTCAAAAGAACAAGAGAGGTGAAATGAAGTCAATGAACAAATAAGTTGGTGGAAATCATTTCCGTTTCCGTAAGTGAGTTGAAATGAAAAGAATTCACCCTAAGCCTACAACTATTATACATGAATTCTCTTAAACTCAAATCTTTTTTGCGGACTACATGTAAACTGAAACTATTTGTTAGACTTGATGTAACTCAACACTATTATAGTGGGCCTATAGCTAATAACCCTTTTTTTACCCTTTTATCCTTTGTTTTCATACTAACAACATACAATATAATAGAGGAAGTTTCGGAGAATGTAACTTGCAGTGGATGAAGATATAAGTAGACATGAAGCAAAAACCATAAGGTATACTTGAAAATATATAAATAGAAAAATAAACATACTTTGAACAAAATAACAGTAAAAATTGTCAACTCATGTATATCTTATAGGAAAAGAAGATATAAACAAAATAATTGCGAAATTGTCAACACGTGTATCTCTTAAAGTAAAAGAAGATAAAGATGAAAAACAAGAAGGAATTGTTTACCTGATCAATTTTACTTCAGCTTTATTTGCTCCGTTGCTCTTATAAAACTGCTTGGCTGCCACACTTACTCGTACATGTCTGAGTGGATCAAGTCTAGGGTTTCTAGGCTATGCTCTACACTCTTACAAGGTTTCTTGATATATTTAGTCTCTACGCATATGCCACACTTTTCATCTGAGGATGAAATTCATTTAGGTACATTATACAAGTTAATTAACCTTTCAAGGGATTTAGAGTTAACGTGTCCTAGTCTAGCATGCCACAGATCAAAAGAATCACACAAGTAAGTAAAAGAAGATGTTTTATTATTAATAAGAGAGGTTACATTTAGCTTGAATAAGCCATCATCAAGGTAACCCTTCCTTGTAAAAGACCTGCCCTTAATCAGGACAAATTTGGTTGACTAAAATACAAGCTTATAGCCCTTATTACTGAGTATCGCTCCAGAGACTGGGTTCTTCCGGATGTCTGGGACGTGTAGTACCTCCTTCAGAGTCAGAAGATTTCCGAAGGAGAACTTCGGAATCACGTTCCCTTTCCCAGCGACTCGAGTAACTGAGGAGTTTCCATGTACAATGTTTCTCCTTCAGCTGTAGGTGTATTGGTAGGGAAAGAGCTCTTTGACCCATAGATATGCCGGGTAGCTCCTGTGTCCACCCACCAGTCTGCAAGGTTGCTGACCAGGTTGACCTCCGTTATCATCACATAGAAGTAACCATTCTGGGCCACATTCGCCTCGAACTTGTTCTTTGGCTGGTTAGCTGTATTGAAGTGATACTCCTTAGCCAGGTGGCCTAGCTTACTGCATACAAAGCAGTCTCCCTTTGATTTCTTCTTGAACTGAGACTTAGAAAGCTTGTTCTTCTCCCAAGGCTTAAGAGCTTAAGTCTTCTTCTTGGATGGTTTTTCCTCCATGAGATTGGCCTTTCCTTTCAGCTCATTAGCTCACTACCTCTTCTTAGACTCTCGGTTGTCCCCCTCGATACGAATTCGGACTACCAGGTCTTCTAGGGTCATCTCCTTCCTCTTATGCTTTAAGTTGTTCTTGAACTCCTTCTAGGAGGGAGGTAGCTTCTCGATGATGGTTGTCACTTAAAATCCTTGCAGATAGAGTAACCCTATGTGAGGACCTCATGGATAATTATCTGTATCTCCTTTAGTTGGGAGACTACAGACTTCTCATCCATGATCTTGAACTCCAGCAGCGTCCCGACCATGAACTTCTTCGACCTAGCATCCTCTATAGCGTATTTCTTCTCTAAGGAGTTCCACAGGTATTTGGCAGACGTATAGGTGAAGTAGATATCAACGAGGTCAGGGATAAGTCAGTTAAGAATATAGTTCCTACATAGATAATCCTGCCTTTTTCAGGAGTCTAAATCAATTTGGCTAAAGGAGCCATCATCCTTAGTGGTAACGATAAAATTATCTAAAGAGATAAGATCGACAACCTTAAGGACAGTTAGAGAAAACCTAAGTTTTGTCTGTCATCTCTTAAAGTTCTTCCCATCGAATGGTTCTGCCTTCTCACTAGACTTGCTAGGTTTCCTCTGCATCTCAGTAGTCATTTAGGAAGAATACCTTTTGACTTTTCAAAAATTTGACGGCTAGGTTAGCTCCAGGAAAGAGGTGGAGCAGTTGGCTCGCTTAAATATAAGACTTCCTAGGGCAATTTAATGCCGGTTTGTCAAGTTTTCCTTGACACTGCTAAACTTAAGAAAATTCAGAGGAAGTCAAACAGTTAACAAAAGACTTAATCTAAACACTCTCGTATAGGGACTAGATCTAATCGGAATAGAATAGAATGAAACAAAAATAGCTTTCAGATTATTAGGATTCTACTATATTATGGCATGTAAACGATGACTAGCAAGATAATAATGAGATTACAAATCTAGTTTAGAAAAATAGTAGAACTAAGGTTGAGGGGTTTAGCATGCAAAGGTTGACATAATAATCAAACAAGGTTTAAGTGGGATCTTAAGGCCTTCTACATATATGGCAAAAGAGGAAGAGAGGGAAGGATAAAAGGTATACTTAGCAGTAGTCGAGGCTTGTGCTAGCACAATGCTCTGCAAGCTATTTCGCCGCCTCGGTAGGAGCTTGAAAGCCTCCAACGAAAGCTCCCCAAGGTACAATGATTGAATTCCTCTTTAGCACTGAAGGGAACTCTTTTGGGACTCTCAGCATACTCCAGACAACAACCGAATCACAAACAAGAGACATCAACAGAGAGTGAGGAGAGAGCTATTAGCTTTTGGTTGTGTATTTCTTGCTTCATTGGACCCTCTCTTATATAGAGGTTTTTAGCTGTAATGTTCGCCCATTCACAGCCCATCGCATGCCGCAACAGTTCCCGCACTAAAGAGAATACACTGCTCTGTCGGGTGTAACAGTTGCATGCGTCAGGGTAGAGGTCCAGGTTCAACGAACCTAACTCAGTCTCGTGCAGCGTGTAACGTAAGAATAACTTTCCATTAAAATTTAAAAAAATCAATGTAAAAGAAGGTCCAATGCTCGAAAGCCCATTCACATCCACGCGGCTCACAAGCCACATGTCTCGGCCCGGCCCAGCTCAGCGCGCGCGCGTGTGGTGGGCTATAGCATAGCTCTTGAGAATCTACAAAGCCCAATGAAGGGAGTTCTATTAAAAATACATTAATAGTTCTTCCCCTAGGCAATATGGGATTAAACTCAAAACCAGTTTTTCATTCTCACAAGTCAAAACCTAGTTTTGCTAACATGCCTTTCAGCTCCAATAGTCTGCGCGCTCAACACATCAGTAAGCACAACTCCGAGAGGGGATGAAGGGACTGAAGGAGTCAGAGCTAAAGAAGATGCTCCAGTCGCTCCATGGGTGGAGGAAGTCTGGTAGCAACAGGTCTGAGAAGCAGTAAGCTATCTGCTTACTTCTCGGATCTTTATAAGGAAGCACTCATCGAATGCTGATGTTTCCCACGGCTGGAGTAGTGTTTCTCCTGATCATAGCGTTAGCTTACTGGCCGCAACCATAGAGCATCAATGGAGCTCCCATCCCATGCCGCACAACTCTGTTTTATCATGTAGTGAAACAAATCCACTTCAACTGGCTCCTACCCATCCTATGTGGCGGTAGAAGCAGTTTTTTGCTCACCAACCCCTATCCTATGTGCCAGATGGGAGGAGGATGCGAGCTAAAGTTGACCCCACTTGGGAAGGAGTCGGTTGGAGATGCTCTTCGCCCTATTGTTCTCTCCACAACTCAGGGAGAATAGGCTGATAGGAGTGCAACTCGGGTCTGGTTGGTTTGTGTTTGAGCCAACTCGAAACAGCACCGAATTAGTTCTGTTCTACCGTATCGAAACCCGAACCAACCTGACTTGGGCATAGATCCGAACCAACCCAACCCACACTAAGGTCGGGTCGGTTCTTGGGTTGGTAGGTGGTCTAAAAAAATAATCATCATCGACTATTTACTAGCAAGCTAGAGGTCCACACTCGACTTTAGGCTTTAGCCACGCGTTGAGTTCTCTTGGTAGTCGATTCAACGTTAGCAAACAACTAACATTGACTCGGGTGCTAATGTGATCTATCCCAAAAGTCCAAACCCGTGACATATATATGTGGACAAATATATAGAGTTCAGTTCTCGGGTTAGGTCGGGTCTACCCAAGACTCAACCCGGGACCGACCCGTTTTAGTTGGGTCCACAAAACTTAGAATCAAACCAACCCATTTAATCAAAATACCCGAACCAACCCGACCCATTTAGATCGGGTTGGGTCGGTTATCGGTTTTACCCCACCCAAGTTTCACCCCTACCTGCTGACGAGTGAGCTTGAATTCGATGAGGTGCTAAACATCTGCTCGTATCTCATCAGAGGTGCCTTCATATTCATGTGGCGGAAAGCACACTAGACTTGTAGGACTTGGGATCCATAGGTCTCGAAGCAGGGGAACTGATCCTTCGTCGCCCTAATGTTTGCATAGAATTTGTGGACCATAAATGGATATATGCCATCGAGCAAGAAGAGCCGCTTGAATCGGAGAGTCGCTGAGGAGCGATTCCCCCCCCCCCATTTCATCAGTAGAGTTAGGGTTTACTTCGCCAGCTTCCTGGCCTCCTCGGCCGCCCCCGGCGGCGTTGGGGAGGCCGGGCCTTGGTTCTTAGTCGTGATGGGGGTGAGATTTGGCCCCCTTCATCCCTGTTGTAAGTAGGGCATCTCTGGCCAGCCGGGTTTTTGTGTTTGCAGCGCTGGTGTAGCTCGGAGCTTCCTCCTGCTCGATCGGCAGCGTACTTCCGACGGCAGGGTCGGATCTTTTACCGGGTGCGGATGAATAGTCGGATCTGGCCCCAGCGTGAGGCTCTCCGCCGGTGGTTGTCCAGGCCGCCTCCTCCGACCGGCAAGCAGCTCCTGGCGGTGCGGTGAAGTCGGCGCTTCAATGGCAGGACGGCGGCCCTTGGCAACTCCACCATTTTCGCCGGTAGGTTGGATAGAGTGGTAATCGCCAGTTTTTTTTTGGGTTGGTTTGTTTTTTTGCAAGGATTTCCTGTGGTGTTTGAGCCTTTAGGCCGACCGGTGTGGCGGTCTTTCATCTCGCCAGAGTGGCATTTCAGTCTTCGTGGCTTTGTGTTTTTGGGGTTTTGAGTCTCCTGTACTCACTGTTGGTGTGTGGCGGTTGTTGGTTTGTGCCGGCCTGTGGCGCCTCCCGGAGGCCCGATTGTGACCTCCCCCTTACAATGAACCAAAAAAAGAAAAAGAAAAAAGAGAGTCGCTTGATTTTCAGCCTCTTCATCAGATTGTCGAGTCCCTTGCTAGCAAAGTCTTGGAACCCGACCTCTCTCTCTCTCTCTCTCTCTCTCAGCCCTCCGAGAGTAGGAAGTATCTGGCGTACCTTGCGCGGTTCAAACCATTTTGGACTTCCCTGGGAATGTCGGCTACTGCATCTGGCTGCGAAATCCTTTGACACCTTGTATTGCTCAGTACCTGCACTGCAGCTGACGGCTCTCTCGGTTGCTTATCTCATGCATGAGGCAAAGAACTGCTCTCACCAGCACCTGGCCCCTTTCCCTTGGATGTATCTCTTTGATGTTGTTGCTGCTGAGTCCAGGGAGCCTGTTGGTCAGTCTCTCGGATAATCAGAGGGACTTCATGTGGACGTTCATACTATCTCCTCTGACCATCTCCTCCAGTCATCCACACAAACACTCGGCCTTGGGGAGTGTTGACATAGGAATACAAGGGTGGTCTGGAGCCTATAGGAGCCTATGATCCACCACCTCGAATGGGATCGAACTTCGGTGGAGCCATCTGAGCCGGGGAAACAAGATTTAATCGGCAGAAAGTGACCGAGTCAAGGACAATTAGACACAGGACTGATCAATTTAATCCGGGAGAGGCCAAGTGCAATAAACCCCCCAAAAGTGGGTTTGTCCTAAAAAAAACACGGCAGATAAGGAGACAAAGCACGGCAAAAAACATCGACTCAGGCTCAAATCGTGCTGGAGAGGATCATGAGGGGGATCCAAAAGGCGTAAAGTGAAAAAGATGAATGGATCTCTCAAACGGCATCGTCCAGAAAGCATGAGTGTCTTTCAAACGGGGCGGTCGAAGGAGGTAGTTTACAAACCGGAAGGTATGCACTTTACACTCTACAACATGCTGAAAGAGATTAGGGGCTATGAAGAAGGAAACACACACACACAAGCCTGAGCTTTAAATGTTAAACATCATTGTGATATACTAATATAGTGTCAACAATACATATAATGTATCATCAGTTTTGGTCTGCCTACATTGCAAAATGTGTTTGTTTTTTCATATTCATCATTAGTATACACAAAAGCATGTAAACAATTCCATGTCAAAATGTGTTCGCTCACACTAAAATTTACACAAATGCATACAATTGCTACTCCAGAGCATTGATTTCCTTTCAAACTCAAAACTCTCCTAAGATCTTACTTCTTTGATACCAAATCAGCCTGCAAAACTAGTATACAAAACATGTGTAACGCATGAAATTCAGAGCAATAAAAAGCATTCCCGTACTAGTATACAAAACATGTTGCTGGTTACTGCCCTATTCAGTAACGATCTTCCTCCCCCACCGAGTCCGACGCGTTCGGGAGCACATCTCTACCAAATTCGTGATAGGAGTCCAACTCCGAGGGAAGGTAACCCGGACATCTACGCAACCGTGGATCTGCATCAATCCCTCGATCCGATGGACAAGATTGAAAGTCGTGTCAATCCCTAAAGAGCGGATGTAGGTTTTTTTCGATGACTGGGAAGAGGGTGATGTCGGCAGTTTTGTCAACTTCGGGTTCGATCCAACGGCCATGAGGTATAAATTGGTGCTACTGGTCAACATTGGGGGTGGTATAGGTATAACCAGATGTGATATGCTCAGGCTAAAATCATCTTCTTCTTCAGAGTGGGAAACATTTGATATCATCACCTGCAAATTATATGATACAACCGCATGCATTGACAGGATATTGTATTTTTTGGCCGGTGAAGAAGACACACTACTAATTGTACGGTTTGATCTGAATAGTGAAACGTTTGGCGTTGAAAAGATCCTAGTTCAATTGCAATTTGCAACCGAAAAATATCACCAATTGCACGAATTGGAAGGATACATTTGTCTTACTTTTATGTACCATGTCGAACAATCTATCTTCATGGATATCTAGGTTCTCAAAGACACAACTACCAGTACCAATGGATTTGGGAGAAAAAAACACAGCCTGTACTTGCCGCTGACCTCGCTTTATGATGAATTTTTAGATGTAGAAATCCTCTGGGTTTCTAAGAAGAAGGTCTGGTTCTACTACCAACGATGCCAATTGTATTGCTATGATGTGTTAGCCGAAACTTATCCCCAAGTACTTATATGGTGGAAGGATAGACTCAACGAATCCACCTACCCATTCCAGTGGTTCCTTCTGCCATCCAGAAACTTGAAAATAAGTTCCAGCTAGCACATCATAACAATACAACCAGCAACATTGGCAGCAAAACCACACCCTCTTCTTAGAAACCTAGAGAATTTCTACATCTAAAAATCCATCATAAGGCGAGCTCGGTGATAATGACAGACTGTGTTTTTTCTCCCAAATCCAATTGGTACTGGTAGTAGTGTCCTTGAGAACCCAGATATCCACCAAGGCAGATTGTTCAAAATGATATATAAAAATAAGACAGAGACATCTTTCCAATTCATGCAGTTGGTGCTATTTTCTGGTTGCAAATTGCAATGGAATTAGGACCTCTTCAATGTCAAACGTTTTACTGCTCAGATCAAACCGCACAATTAGTAGTGTGCCTTATTCACGGGCCAAAAAGTACAGTATCTCGTCGATACACACGATGTTATCAGACAATTTGTAGGTGATGATATCAATTGTTTCCTACTATGGAAGAAGATAAAGATGATTCTAGCATGAGCACCTCACATCTGTATGGTTGGCAACAATGCAGTTTAAAACCGAGAACCGCGGTAAATCGCACCGCATAGTGCGGTTTTGGTTTGGCAAAATATAAATCCGTCGCGGTGCAGTGCGGTTTCGGTGTTGCCCAAAACCGCATAAAACTATACCGTTTAGATCAATATAATGATAAACCACCGTGCACCGCACCGCATGGTGCGTTTCAGTTTTACATAACGGTACATCGTTGCAGTGTGGTGCGGTTTCGGTGTGGCGGTTCGATGTTTTGGTGCGGTTTTGGTTTTGCCCAAAACCGCACCGTTGCCATCCCTACACGTCTGGTTACACCTATACCACCCCCGGTGTTGACCAGCAACACCAATTTATACTTCATGTCTGCTGGATCAAAGCCTAAGGTGACAAAACCGCAAGCATCATCTTACCTGTTCTCGAAAAAAATCTGTTTCCGCTTTTGGCTCTTGACTTGCTTCCTCGTCCGATTACGATTCCTCCGACTTCGATGTGTTGGTGAGCTTGAAATCCATATCATTAAAGGGGGAGCTTGTTATCTGAATCTGAACCAACCCACCTCGTCCATCCAAACCCAGAATTTTTTTATGGGTCATGGGTAAGGGAGAGCCACTTCTTGCCGACTAGTCCGAATCTTACAAGGGACCTCACAGGAAGGCGAGAGAGAATGTTCATCAGGTGGTCATCGTGGATATCCCTTTTTAATCTCTTTTTCTTGATGGACATCATCATCATCATCATCTACAAAATCAGTAAAAACCCAAGAAGCATTATTGATAAAAACCCAAAAGAAAAATTTTGAAAGAGGATTTCTTGAGGGTTTTTTTTTAAAAAAAAAAGGATTTGCAAGACGAGAAGAAGAAGAACCTGAGAGGTATATGGTTCGGAGAAGAGCATGCCTTTGATTCCGAATCCAGTGCCGATAGCTGCCGAATAGGGCGGTGGGGGTCGGATCCGGTTTTCGTCGGCGCTCTTCCTCAGCTGCAGGGGGGTCGGATCCCCCTGCCTGAAAGTCGGAGGGTTTGATATCTCCAGTGGAACAAGGGATCCGAGAGAGGGGCCACAAGAGGGGTGATAGGGTAGGCTTCAGGAAATTAGGGGATAAGAGAAGAAAACAAAAAGAATGGAGTAGAAGAGAGAGAGAAAAAAAAGAAAGGGTAGCTAGCAAGAAGCTATTTTTAGAAGATCATTTAGAGCTCCAATCTAGATAACTTTTTCATTTGAGCTGAAATCTCTCTGGACGAAAATGCCCTTCAGCATCCTTTTAATTTAGGTTTGCAGCCACTCATGTATCCACCGCCGTCGCCCCCACCCCTCTGGTTGGACCTAATCTACAGGCCATCGGATGAACCTTAGACCTAGAAAATCACAACCTAAACCCGCCGCCGCTCGCGCCTGTTGTCTTCGCTTCCACTGCTCGCGATGGCCTCCACCCCCGCCGCTTGCAGTCACCTCTGCCCCCTTCGCCTTCGCCTCCGCCGCTCGTGCCGCCCCCACTGCCGGACATGAAGAGGGGGGAGGGTAGGTGAGGGTGGTATTGGGATTAAAAAGATTGGGAAGGGTTTTTCCTAAAGTTGGGGTTTGTTAGAGGGGCTGGAGCTTAACTGAAAAGTTTCACTGGGTTTATCCTAATGGGGGTTTGGTTAGAGGGGTCTTAAGCTAATTCTTCCAAAAAAGAAAGGGACTCATGGGAATTAGGATGAAAAACTAGAATGCCAAATAGCTCCTCCCAAAGACCCCCTCATGAAATCCACTCTTCTAGAGAGAGAGAGAGAGAGAGAGAGAGATGAACTCAGCCCTGAGCATATCTGAGATGGAGTTCGGTGTGTCTAGCGTGGGGTCGGGTGGCGATGATGGGGGTGGCGGGGGGGATTTTGGCCTCCTATGCAGATCTTGGGTTCGGAGTATCGAGATTGGGATCAGGCGATGGCCTTGGTAGCGGCGGGGGGTTTTTGGTCTCCGGTGTTGCTCCTGGAACCTCCGGTTCTCCTTCTCCACTTCCCTCGGAACCTACCACGCCAGCGGTGCCTATGGACTCTATGTCAGAGGAGTTTGCTGGTGGTTCCGGCCCTTGCCTTCCCTGTAACACCCCGCACCAAAGACTGCCCAAAAAAAAAAATTCTTCTGGGCTGCCCAAAGCACGGATTGTTAATAAGGTAATATATTTTTCTTTCTTAATATTAAAACAAACAAAGTAAGCAGCAATTCAGAGCAAGATTCTTTTCTATCTATGCCATGACAACAAGAATTCTTAAAATATCATAATATTTATACATGTTCCTTATTTACATCAATGAATGTAACATTCTTGTTGATTCATCTTCGTGCATGACTCTCTACTCCGAATCTTTCCTCTGGACACCAGATCCTCCATTGCAACCTAAGGCATTTTCACAAGGATAAAAATGCCTCAGAAACCAAAATGGTTTTGTAAGCCCACAACTACCACCACACTAAACAAATCTTAGCAACGTTAAATATATATCTTGAATAATATCGACCAAGATGTTTGTATTAATTAATAAAGCATGTAATAGAAAATAACTTAACAAGCTTACAGAGAAATAACAATTGCAAGAAACATATAAATTTTATATAATTAAATGATCTGTCGGTTTTCTACCAGATCCGACAACTGAAAACCCTGGCATACCAATAGCAATCACAAGGAACATAAACATATCATCTTATTGAAATGACTTGTGAACCTGTCGGTTTTCTACCAGATCCGACAACTGAAACCCTGGCACACCGCCAGTAAACCTCAACCGAGGATTTCCTTTTCGGGGTCATTACCCAGGAGTGGACTACTAGGCCTTGGCTTTACCGCATGCCCACCCGGGGGTAGACTACTAGGCCTTGGCTTTACCGCATGCCCAACCCCGTTGCCCTACCTACTTTATTCGGATTATACATGAGCGGGGGTTCACGGTCCCATATCATGTACACGGGACCCCTACCCAATCAGTGGGTAGTCACACTTTCCTAGAATTCCACCTCCATTGAAATGACTTGTGAACCTGTCGGTTTTCTACCAGATCCGACAACTGAAACCCTGGCACACCGCCAGTAAACCTCAACCGAGGATTTCCTTTTCGAGGTCATTACCCAGGAGTGGACTACTAGGCCTTGGCTTTACCGCATGCCCAACCCCGTTGCCCTACCTACTTTATTCGGATTATACATGAGCGGGGGTTCACGGTCCCATATCATGTACACGGGACCCCTACCCAATCAGTGGGTAGTCACACTTTCCTAGAATTCCACCTCCATTGAAATGACTTGTGAACCTGTCGGTTTTCTACCAGATCCGACAACTGAAACCCTAACACACCGCCAGTAAACCTCAACCGAGGATTTCCTTTTCGGGGTCATTACCCAGGAGTGGACTACTAGGCCTTGGCTTTACCGCATGCCCAACCCCGTTGCCCTACCTACTTTATTCGGATTATACATGAGCGGGGGTTCACGGTCCCATATCATGTACACGGGACCCCTACCCAATCAGTGGGTAGTCACACTTTCCTAGAATTCCACCTCCATCGATGCCAGTTATTTTCATCAAACCATACAGTTTTCACTCTTTACAAATAATGACATATACTAAAATAATTTAAGATGCTTCAATAAAATATAATTCAATTTCATGGATGCTATATTCTCTGTTAAACTACAATTTGTTTAGTTTGGTGGTGTCAAGTTAGTATCGTCTAGTACGTGAACTTACAAGATGTTTCAATAAAATATAATTCAATTTCATGGATGCTATATTCACCGTTAAACTACAATTTGTTTAGTTTGGTGGTGCCAAGTTAGTAAAGTCTAGTGGAACTTACAAGATGTTTCAATAAAATATAATTCAATTTCATGGATGCTATATTCACCGTTAAACTACAATTTGTTTAGTTTGGTGGTGCCAAGTTAGTAAAGTCTAGTGGAACTTACAAGATGTTTCAATAAAATATAATTCAATTTCATGGATGCTATATTCACCGTTAAACTACAATTTGTTTAGTTTGGTGGTGCCAAGCTAGTAAAGTCTAGTGGAACTTACTTTGGCCGGGGTAGTGATCTTCCGTACCGTATAATTAGTTCTGATGTGTAGTATGGCTTCCAATTCATTTGAGTGGCAACACCAGGCTTTATCTAACAGTTCACAATTCTGTTTGCTTATACGATTACCAAGAGAAAGAGAGAGATCTAAAGGAAGGTCTTTAGAAGGGGAGGGGCTGTGTCACCTTAGGGCTCCCCATGTAGTCTCATACCCGATATCACTCATCCATTTAAAATGCTTAACTGAACCAATATAAAAAGAACTAGAAAAACACTGGAAAAGGACCAGTATAAAAGAAAATGAAAGGCACTGGAAAATGACCATTATAAAAGAAAATGAAAGGCACTGGAAAAGGACCAGTATAAAAATAAAAATAAAAAGGCACTGGAAAAGGACTAGTATAAAAGACATACTAAAATGAATATTACAATATTCAATCGAAACCATTATTTCTTCGGATGGAGACCACTCTTAATGATCGTCGGATGCTGCTGGCGGCTCGGCCGTCCACTGCTTTGTCCGATTGTCATTAATGGATAATCACCATCAGAAGCAATTACAGCAGATAAAATTCTGATTAATAATAATAATTCAATGAGTTCATGGAAATACTCAAATGGCTATGACGACCACCTTCGATGATCGTCAGAATACAGGCAGCTTTGCCGACCACTATGCTGTCCGACTATCATTGACAGGTGATTGTTGTTATGGATGTAATATAATTAAATAAATAAATAGATAATAATAAAATAAGTTAATAAGTCAGTCAGTCAACGGTTAGCAAGTTAGTTGATTCTGCAGTTCCTGGTGTCTTCACCTGCACACTACTCTCAAACAAACTCGCACTCTCTACCCTTGCATGCCACTCGCTAAGAGTGAAGGAGAATCAGAGAAAGGGAGTGAGGAGAGAGGCACAGGTTAATAAAGCGGCTCATGGTTATCATCTTTACACTCATCGCACACACTCTTTAGAAAGAGAGATGTTGAGGGCTAGAGAGAGAAAAGTAGAGAGTTGGAGAGAGAGAAGCTGAAAGTTGGGGTTCATAACGGTTCAAGATGGAGAATCGTGATTGTACCGCTCGATCTTGCTCCCATGATCATTCATGCGCACACATGCACATAATTGGTCACTGCATATATTCGTACATGCATGCTATCAATCCTATGTTGAGAGAGAAACATTCGGAGTTGTTTGCATTTGCCGACCAAATGATTACCGGATCAAGGTGCTCACACCCACTCACTTACTCTCGCACATCCGTATACTTAGAAGGGAGGAGTCTAGGTGATCCTGTTGTGGGGTAGTGGCTGGTGAGGGGTTCGTCGTCGTTGGGTGGCGAAGCTTGCCGGGTCGGATTGGTCGTATACTCCATACAGACCATACACACACATACCTGTACCCACACAAAAGAGAGAATGGATGGACCTGTGGCCTATCTGACCACAGGTGGTCGTCAAGGGGGTGGCCGGTGACCACTACAACACACATAGAGAGAGAAAAGGGAGGGGCTCCAGTTCATGGCCATTTGGCCTGTCGGGTTGCGAGGACAGGGCACCGGATCGGGTGAGGTGGCGGGGTGATGGGGCACCAACGTGTTGGGTATCCATCCCCATAAGGACAAGACCCAAGTTCGGCATCGCATTTGTTCTCGGATCATTCTTGCAACCGGCCACTGCATAGAACCGGCTTTGCAGGGGCTGATCTTTGAGCATCTGCAGCAGTTGATGGATTTGGATTTTGGCTTAGGTATCTATATAGAAGTTGTAGAGAACATGTCAAGCTTTTCAACGGATCCAGAATCACTGAATTCTGATGAGTATTGAGTAAGATACAGCGATGTGAAGTCAGCCCTGTGATTACTTTCTGCACTCTGTTTCTAAGTGCAGATTTCAGTTTTATGTTTGGAGATGGGGGTGGTGGTGCTGATGGTGGGGGTTTGAGTGTGTGTGTGTGAGAGAGAACTACCTTTGAAAATAGATGCAGAAATGACGACGGCCACGGCAACCAAAGGCCGGCCGGAGAAGATGGCCGGAGGTGAGAGGAGGTTGGTAGGGATTGCTGGTGGTTTTTGGGAGGAAGAGGGGAAGAGTGTGATAGGTTTTATAAGGTGAAGAGTTCTGATGACCTCATCTATACTTGAGTAGAGGGGCCCACCATATGTGTTTTCTACCACATCTTTTGCTTTAGAGATTTTTCTAGAAAACTTTTATTTAATCTTGGTTGTCCTTGGTCTTATCCCCTTTGTCTGGATGCATGCACCCATGTGTGCATTCTTATCCCCAAAACACCCTCATGAATTACCCCAAAGACTAATGCACTGCTAGCACATTCTCATTATGCCCACTTACTTGAATAACCCCAAAGACTTGTGCATGGCTAGCACAATCCCATTATGCCCACTTATTTGAATAACCCCAAAGACTTGTGCATGGCTAGCTGATTTGGTACCAGATCTATACCTAATTTGCTATTTTATTTATTTATTCATCCTAATTATAATAAGTTCATTTCACATCTGAAAGATATTATTTTCTTTTCTAAAAATCCAGAAAATTAGTTGGTTGTTATGCCTCGTACCCGGGTGTCTTAGTGTAGGTTTATACTACAAAATTACGTCCGATTTAATTTAGGAGAAATTAGAATATTTAAGTGGCTATAATTATTGGTCCGAAAGTTGGATTAGAGTAGAACAAGATCTGTTGGAATCCTGTCGATGGTGCGAACACTAAGATGTCAATATTAAATATTATCTCATAACAAGGGTAAAATTATAATTTTTAATATTTTAAATTTTACGGTCGTTACATCCTTCCCCCCTTAAAAGAATTTCGTCCCGAAATTTATACACACTTATTGGATCACATTACACTCTTAATTATTTGATTTGTTGATTTCCATAAAAATTATTTCAAAAGTACAAATACGACATAGTAAAGTTTGTAAATAATAGAAGTCTCATTCGCATTCGTGTCTACGAGAGATATACATAATTATATTTAGATGTGGCCTTTAAGTAAATCACATGTGTTTGTAGGCTCTTTGAATATCATTTCAACTAATCTGAGTATGTCACTAAGTTGCTGTATGTAATGATGTCATAATATATAAACAATGTAAGTCTCCATACATTTCCTAAGCCTAACGTGTCATTCTATATTTGCATGCACCCTATTTCTAGGTTATCATCTAGATGAGCCTACTGTCTTCTAGTTTTCAAATGTGATCCTAATATTGAGATGTCCTAAAGGATTACTAGCTATACTCACAATTGTCTACGACATATGTCAAAAAAAATATATATTATTATTATTATTATTATTATTATTATTTTTACTTATTTATTTATTTATTTATTTTATTTTATTTATTTATTTATTTTATATTATTATTATTTTTTACAGAAAAGTCTGATTTACGAAGTCTAATATCCCAAAAAATTAGAATATACTACCAACTCTAGTTGCGTAATATTTATACTCAAGAATAGATCACTAGGCTTTCGCAGTCGACATACGAAACATAATGACCAATTCTGAGTTATACGGGAACAATCAATGTTCTCAAAAACTGTGGCTACTTTTCTTACCCGAAGAGCGTCCCCTTTGGTAGATCAGTTGCCATAGCTTTAAGAGAACCAATTTCTTTTAAGATCCAAGAACACCGACTAAGTCTCTAATCGAAAATCACTGTTATAAAATACATCAACTCTATCAGATACATACTCCTAATCCAATTCACTATGTTTCTAACTAAACACAAATATCTAAACCTTAATCAACATGTTGTCACTAAGAAGATCACAATAGCTTATACTTTTATATTGATTTCATCGTTGTACTTGTGCTAAGGATCTCAATATCACTTTTAGGGTTTTAATTTCAAAGCATGTAATTATACACTTTAAAGACATATACTGAGAATAGTAGCTAGTATTTAATAACCCTTGAATTATTTAGATGGCTCCAAATTAGATTACTCTATGCTGGAAGTTAATCTTATGTGCTAGCATAATCGTATCCCATATGAATATGTAGACTACAATTTAAGTCCTCAAACATTGGTCAATCAATTTCTCAAGTATGGACTAATTTCTCAAGTACCGATTATCATAATCCAATTCTACTAAAAGCAATTAAGCAATGGAATCTCATCCTTATATCTGCTCCAAATACTATCATTATGTTATTCAACTAAATCCTACCAAATCACCCTTCACGCTATCTATGGAAAATACTCTAGTATTACTAGAATTTAAAACTCTGGAAGGATGAATCCAAGATTCAAACTCTTAACTTAAGAAAATCCTTAAGACCGTATCCCTAAGCTCTGATACCACCTGTAACACCCCGCACCAAAGACTACCCAAAAAAAAAAATTCTTCTGGGCTGCCCAAAGCACGGATTGTTAATAAGGTAATATATTTTTCTTTCTAAATATTAAAAGAAACAGAGTAAGCAGCAATTCAGAGCAAGATTCTTTTCTATCTATGCCATCACAACAAGAATTCTTAAAATATCATAATATTTATACATGTTCCTTATTTACATCAATGAATGTAACATTCTTGTTGATTCATCTTCGTGCATGACTCTCTACTCCGAATCTTTCCTCTGGACACCAGATCCTCCATTGCAACCTAAGGCATTTTCACAAGGATAAAAATGCCTCAGAAACCAGAATGGTTTTGTAAGCCCAAAACTACCACCACACTAAACAAATCTTAGCAACGTTAAATATATATCTTGAATAATATCGACCAAGATATTTGAATTAATTAATAAAGCATGTAATAGAAAATAACTTAACAGGCTTACAGAGAAATAACAATTGCAAGAAACATATGAATTTTATATAATTAAATGATCTGTCGGTTTTCTACCAGATCCGACAACTGAAAACCCTGGCATACCAATAGCAATCACAAAGAACATAAACATATCATCTGATTGAAATGATTTGTGAACCTGTCGATTTTCTACCAGATCCGACAACTGAAACCCTGGCACACCGCCAGTAAACCTCAACCGAGGATTTCCTTTTCGGGGTCATTACCCAGGAGTGGACTACTAGGCCTTGGCTTTACCGCATGCCCACCCGGGGGTAGACTACTAGGCCTTGGCTTTACCGCATGCCCAACCCCATTGCCCTACCTACTTTATTCGGATTATACATGAGCGGGGGTTCACGGTCCCATATCATGTACACGGGACCCCTACCCAATCAGTGGGTAGTCACACTTTCCTAGAATTCCACCACCATTGAAATGACTTGTGAACCTGTCGGTTTTCTACCAGATCCGACAACTGAAACCCTGGCACACCGCCAGTAAACCTCAACCGAGGATTTCCTTTTCAGGGTCATTACCCAGGAGTGGACTACTAGGCTTTGGCTTTACCGCATGCCCAACCCCGTTGCCCTACCTATTTTATTCGGATTATACATGAGCGGGGGTTCACGGTCCCATATCATGTACACGGGACCCCTACCCAATCAGTGGGTAGTCACACTTTCCTAGAATTCTGCCTCCATTGAAATGACTTGTGAACCTGTCGGTTTTCTACCAGATCCGACAACTGAAACCCTAACACACCGCCAGTAAACCTCAACCGAGGATTTCCTTTTTGGGGTCATTACCCAGGAGTGGACTACTAGGCCTTGGCTTTACCGCATGCCCAACCCCGTTGCCCTACCTACTTTATTCGGATTATACATGAGCGGGGGTTCACGGTCCCATATCATGTACACGGGACCCCTACCCAATCAGTGGGTAGTCACACTTTCCTAGAATTCCACCTCCATCGATGCCAGTTATTTTCATCAAACCATACATATTTCACTCTTTACAAATAATGACATATACTAAAATAATTTAAGATGCTTCAATAAAATATAATTCAATTTAATAGATGCTATATTCTCCGTTAAACTACAATTTGTTTAGTTTGGTGGTGTCAAGTTAGTATCGTCTAGTACGTGAACTTACAAGATGTTTCAATAAAATATAATTCAATTTCATGGATGCTATATTCACCGTTAAACTACAATTTGTTTAGTTTGGTGGTGCCAAGTTAGTAAAGTCTAGTGGAACTTACAAGATGTTTCAATAAAATATAATTCAATTTCATGGATGCTATATTCACCATTAAACTACAATTTGTTTAGTTTGGTGGTGCCAAGTTAGTAAAGTCTAGTGGAACTTACAAGATGTTTCAATAAAATATAATTCAATTTCATGGATGCTATATTCACCGTTAAACTACAATTTGTTTAGTTTGGTGGTGCCAAGTTAGTAAAGTCTAGTGGAACTTACGTTGGCCGGGGTAGTGATCTTCCGTACCGTATAATTAGTTTTGATGTGTAGTATGGCTTCCAATTCATTTGAGTGGCAACACCAGGCTTTATCTAACAGTTCATAATTCTGTTTGCTTATACGATTACCAAGAGAAAGAGAGAGATCTAAAGGAAGGTCTTTAGAAGGGGAGGGGCTGTGTCACCTTAGGGCTCCCCATGTAGTCTCATACCCGATATCACTCATCCATTTAAAATGCTTAACTGAACCAATATAAAAAGAACTGGAAAAACACTGGAAAAGGACCAGTATAAAAGAAAATGAAAGGCACTGGAAAATGACCATTATAAAAGAAAATGAAAGGCACTGGAAAAGGACCAGTATAAAAATAAAAATAAAAAGGCACTGGAAAAGGACCAGTATAAAAGACATACAAAAATGAATATTACAATATTCAATCGAAACCATTATTTCTTCGGATGGAGACCACTCTTAATGATCGTCGGATGCTGCTGGCGACTCGGCCATCCACTGCTTTGTCCGATTGTCATTAATGGATAATCACTATCAGAAGTAATTACAGCAGATAAAATTCTGATTAATAATAATAATTCAATGAGTTCGTGGAAATACTCAAATGGCTATGACGACCACCTTCGATGATCGTCGGAATACAGGCGGCTGTGCCGACCACTGTGCTGTCCGACTATCATTGACAGGTGATTGTTGTTATGGATATAATATAATTAAATAAATAAATAGATAATAATAAAATAAGTTAATAAGTCAGTCAGTCAACGGTTAGCAAGTTAGTTGATTGTGCAGTTCCTGGTGTCTTCACCTGCACACTACTCTCAAACAAACTCGCATTCTCTACCCTCGCGTGCCACTCGCTAAGAGTGAAGGAGAATCAGAGAGAGGGAGTGAGGAGAGAGGCACAGGTTAATAAAGCGGCTCATGGTCATCATCTTTACACTCATCGCACACACTCTTTAGAAAGAGAGATGTTGAGGGCTAAAGAGAGAAAAGTAGAGAGTTGGAGAGAGAGAAGCTGAAAGTTGGGGTTCATAACGGTTCAAGTTGGAGAATCGATCGTACCGCTCGATCTTGCTCCCATGATCATTCATGCGCACACATGCACATAATTGGTCACTGCATGTATTCGTACATGCATGCTATCAATCCTATGTTGAGAGAGAAACATTCGGAGTTGTTTGCGTTTGCCGACCAAATGATTACCGGATCAAGGTGCTCACACCCACTCACTTACTCTCGCACATCCGTATACTTAGAAGGGAGGAGTCTAGGTGATCCTGTTGTGCGGTAGTGGCTGGTGAGGGGTTCGTCGTCGTTGGGTGGCGAAGCTTGCCGGGTCGGATTGGCCGTATACTCCATACAGACCATACACACACATACCTGTACCCACACAAAAGAGAGAATGGATGGACCTGTGGCCTATCTGACCACAGGTGGTCGTCAAGGGGGTGGCCGGTGACCACTACAACACACATAGAGAGAGAAAAGGGAGGGGCTCCAGTTCATGGCCGTTTGGCCTGTCGGGTTGCGAGGACAGGGTGCCGGATCGGGCGAGGTGGCGGGGTGATGGGGCACCAACGTGTTGGGTATCCATCCCCATAAGGACAAGACCCAAGTTCAGCATCGCATTTGTTCTCGGATCATTCTTGCAACCGGCCACTGCATAGAACCGGCTCTGCAGGGGCTGATCTTTGAGCATCTGCAGCAGTTGATGGATTTGGATTTTGGCTTAGGTGTCTATATCGAAGTTGTAGAGAACATGTCAAGCTTTTCAACGGATCCAGAATCGCTGAATTCTGATGAGTATTGAGGAAGATACAGCGATGTGAAGTTAGCCCTGTGATTACTTTCTGCACTCTGTTTCTAAGTGCAGATTTTAGTTTTATGTTTGGAGATGGGGGTGGTGGTGCTGATGGTGGGGGTTTGAGTGTGTGTGTGTGTGAGAGAACTACCTTTGCAAATAGATGCAGAAATGACGACGGCCACGGCAATCAAAAGCCGGCCGGAGAAGATGGCCGGAGGTGAGAGGAGGTTGGTAGGGATTGCTGGTGGTTTTTGGGAGGAAGAGGGGAAGAGTGTGGTAGGTTTTATAAGGTGAAGAGTTCTGATGACCTCATCTATACTTGAGTAGAGGGGCCCACCATATGTGTTTTCTACCACATCTTTTGCTTTAGAGATTTTTCTAGAAAACTTTTATTTAATCTTGGTTGTCCTTGGTCTTATCCCCTTTGTCTGGATGCATGTACCCATGTGTGCATTAGATCTTGTCCCCAAAACACCCTCATGAATTACCTCAAAGACTAATGCACTGCTAGCACATTCCCATTATGCCCACTTACTTGAATAACCCCAAAGACTTGTGCATGGCTAGCACAATCCCATTATGCCCACTTATTTGAATAGCCCCAAAGACTTGTGCATGGCTAGCTGATTTGGTACCAGATCTATACCTAATTTGCTATTTTATTTATTTATTCATCCTAATTATAATAAGTTCATTTCACATCTGAAAGATATTATTTTCTTTTCTAAAAATCCAGAAAATTAGTTGGTTGTTATGCCTCGTACCCGGGTGTCTTAGTGTAGGTTTATACTACAAAATTACGTCCGATTTAATTTAGGAGAAATTAAAATATTTAAGTGGCTATAATTATTGGTCCGAAAGTTGGATTAGAGTAGAACAAGATCCGTTGGAATCCTGTCGATGGTGCGAACACTAAGATGTCAATATTAAATATTATCTCATAACAAGGGTAAAATTGTAATTTTTAATATTTTAAATTTTACGGTCGTTACATTCCCCATCGAGGGTCTCCTCCGGGACTGCGGTGGGCCGATTTGGTTGGTGGATTAAGTCCGATGGATGACGGAGTAGTTAGCCCTGCTGATCTGTTGGATCTTCCTCAGCTGCAGGGGGGTCGGATCCGGTTTTCGTCGGCGCTCTTGATGGATGCTCGTGCTGAATGGTAGTTTGCACTCATCGAAAAACTTACGGGTTTTCAGCGCTCTCTGGACCACCTTGGTTGAGTGCTGGGTCGCAAATGGCGGACGGTGGATGAGTTTGAGCTTCTTCCTCTTAGCAATGGATTTTTCATCTTCAAGTTTGCCTCCCTTGCGGATCTCACCTTGGTCTTTATGGAGGGACCCTGGTTGGTCGGGGGGCACACGGTGGCACTAGAGCGGTGGAGGCCGGGATTTCGAGCAGATAAAGATGACATTTCTTCAGCCACAGTTTGGCTCCAGCTGCCAAATCTCCCCTCGGAATTTTGGAAGAAATGTCGTTTTCTCTCAATTGCTAAGGCAGCTGGGCATCCTCTACGACTGGATCCTTTTACCCGTCATCACAATCGGGGGAAGTTTGCTAGTGTCTGTGTGGAAGTGGATCTCTCGAGGCCATAACTCCCGGGGGTGTGGTTGGATTGTGCCGAACTCTCGATCTGGCAACCTTTCATCGTTGAGGGGATGCCTCCTCTATGTTCCTCGTGTGGCCGGTTTGGGCACCATTCGGCCATGTATTTGATGGTTCAATATGCTGCTCCACCTACTCTTGCGGTCGACTCTTCCTTGCCAGCGGGTGGTGTGTTTGCCCCAGCGATCGAGATACCTAAGATTTCAGAGCCTGAGTGGACAACGGTGGTCCAAGGCAAAAGACGAAGACGCGAGACAGGAAGCAGGCTAGGGTCGTCACCGACGAGCTCTAGTGGTGGTGGCCCGACCTGTGATGGGGTGCAAGATTCGAAGACGAAGGGACGAGGGAAGGCGATGGTTACGACGGGCGTTCCCAATGAGGTGCGTGCGAAGTGGCCTCGGGACCGGGCCCAACTTCGGTCTAGTGCTCTTGTTGGTTCGGTAAGCGATGGTGCCCCCCTTGGATTTTTTTATCAAGCTTCTACTTATGTGCCAACTTCGGTGGGACCTAAGATCCCACGATCCCCAGCTCAGTCCGGTCCAGCCTGCACTGTGTCACGACGATCCACTGGTCTGATATGGCCGGATGAGGCCAGGGACGCAGCACATGTTTTGTTTGGGGCCACACCTTCCCCTGGTGGTGGAGGCCCAACAACTGGCGTGCCATCAGCTCAACACCCGACCTCGTCCCCTCTTCCATCAGTTTTGTCGGGGGCTCAGCTGATGCTCCTCCGCTCTATGGGGCGGGTGGAGTCCCCGATGGTGTTCTCAGGTTCTAGGTCTCCATCAGCAGCCAATATGGAGGAGGTAAACCTGGGCGTCCCTACAATGGGGCCCCCTAGTATGCCACTTCTAATTCCGCACGGCTCGACGGTGCCCGGATCGGAGGCCTCTCTTCATGACTTGCCGATGGACCACTCCTTGCTAGCCGCTCAAGTTGAAGCGGTGGTTGGAGCTGCCGTCCACTCGGGGATAAAGCGCCTCTCCCCAGTTGTTGGACTTGCTCCTGTCTCGGGGTTTGAGTCGGTCACTTCTGCCTCTGGATCTATCCCCTCGGTTGTACCCTTGGATCGGTTGGGCCCCCTCAAACGGCAGAAGAAATGCGACAATCTGGCGGAGTGTGATATGAATATTGCCGACCCTGTCCAGGAGATTTGAGGTTTGTGCTGCATCTTCAATGACAATGCTTCAGGGGATGAGGAACTGAGGAAATCGATTATCTCCATCTTTAAGTTGTGGATCATTCCTTTAGTGAGGAGGCACGTAATCTCTGTAATCGTATTGTATATTGAGCTTTTTAGATTAATAAAACCAATTGGGGGCTGGCTAACCCTCCCTCCTTAAGGAGGGGTTCTCCAAAAAAAAAAAAACAATATTAAAAAAAAACCAACCCTCATGTACAACAGGCGGGCTAAATAAATAAATAAATAAAATATCGACCCACCTATCCAATAGGCGGGTCAGACCACTTTTGACAAAAACCCAGCTTTAGTACCTTTTCTAATTATAAATTTTTGTTTATGATTTAAAAAAAAAAACTTGTTGTGGGAATGCAATGAGATGGCCATCAATCTTCTGGTTCTGGATAGAATATTTAATGGTCTCTGCTTGGATTTGATTGTTCTCTATTTGTTTGGGTTGGAAGACCAATTCCTTGTAAATTTCCTAAACTGTGAAGTTCCTCTGGCTTATGTTTTTTTTTTTTTTTTTTTTTTTTGAGAGGTAAAAAACTAATAAATTAAATAGGTCAAAAAGTACAGCACACGACTTACTCTGAATGAGCAAGCAGAGACACAAGAATACAGCTCCCTTTAATAGACAGTCCAACAAAGTTGCTACCAAAGGGTTCTGGATTCTAAAGCAAAATTCTAAAAACACCCAAAAACAACAACCTAAGCCCTCAAAACAAGAAGAGGAGTAAGAGATCTCCTCTACATACGTCAAAGATCTATAAGGGCTTGATCTCTCCAAAGCACGTAGATCTTCGTCAATCGATCTTCTCCCCTTCAACTTTCGAAGGATCTCCGTGTAGCGATGAGGATCTAGAAGGGCTTGGGCCCTCCAAACCACCAAGAAAAGGCTCGATCTATCTTCAGTGGAAGTATCGCCCTAAACAAGTAGGCATGGCTCCAGATCTCCCATAGAAGATGGATATGACTCCAATCAAGCAATCAAGCATCATCAGCCTCAAAGAAGCAACGACAGAAGGTACCGCATAGAAGATGGCTTATGTTGCATGTGAGAATGGAGGCATGAGAAAGATGTTGAGAATTCTTTCAGAAATTTTTCAAAACCATAACAAAATAAATTAATATTATAATAAATGGAACAAAACTTTCTATATTATGAAAAATAAAACAATACATAATTTTAGATGGCGTAAATCTTTTATGCCATCTTAGATGGTGTAAAAAGTAGCCAATTCAACTGAATGCCTGAAATGCCCTTTTATTTACTCCATCTCAGATGACATATAATATTTACGCCAAATGAGATGGCGTAGAAGGTACAACGGTCTTTTTTTTTTTACCGTCGTCCCGTCATCGCCCGACCCTTCTCATTTAGACGACCCTTCTCTCACCCACCCAGAGCAACGATTATTTTTTTGACCATTATCGCCCGACCCTTCTCATTTAGAGCTAACGGCTATTTTTTTTACCGTTGTCTTCCGACCCCTCTCACCGAGAGGTGCAACGGTTATATTCTACAACTCTAAATCTTTACGCCATCACATATAGCGAAATCTAAGGGCACTTTGGGTATTTAAAAGAAGAACTCAAACATGATTTGGGTAGAGTTTGGATATAGGAACTCTACTCGATTAACTTTTAGGTACGGATATGGGTACCTCAATATTCATATACGAAATCCAATTGCCCATCTATCTTGTGTGTACTAGATAATACAATTCGACTCCAAACGCATTGTTTGTCTGTCAAGTACTCAAATTCTAACCGAACTCATATCCCTACCCAAACTTGTACTCTACTAAAACCACTGTAATGAGAAACCAAAAGAGATTCTTAACATTGCATTGTGTTACCTTGATTTTTTTTCCTCAAATAATTTCCTATGTGATGGATAAAATGAAACAAAATTATGCCCAATACATACTTGAACCATGACCCGAAACCCGATTGGGTATGGATTGGGAATGGACCCTTTTCTATCCGACTAGGTATGGGTCGAGTATGGACCCTGCAGTACCTGAATGGGTATGGGTATTAGTAGGGTAGGGGTAGGGTCACACTCGAACCAGACTGATTGCCACACCTATTGATATCTATGGAATCGAGACGAGAGTGCGATCGGGTTTCGCGACGGGAGCGCTTATTTCACCCGAATAGGCAAAATACAAACCGTCCGGTTAGATGCTGATTGGACGTTTCAATTAGCTTAAACGGTTTTCTCCAAAAATTGGGAGGTCTGAACGGGTTACAAAGGTCACCGGTTTTTAGCGCATTCGGGCCAGCTAGGCCTTCAGTTCCGGTTCAAACCAGTCCAACCATCCGATGGCGGCGAATTTTTAAAACACTGCTGTGTAAATTTTTTTTTAAAAAAAAGATAAATTAATTCAAGGTTCAATGTCTGACCCCAAATCCAATGCAATAAAAAGTCCCCGTTAAGAGATCTTTAAAATCCGCCCCAAATTCTTGAAAAATTTAAAGTTAGGTCCAAGATCAGCATTCTCGATCATGAACTATAGAAATATAAAATGATATTAATATCCTCATAAAAAGCATAAAGTATTTACTGTGACGTAAAACGTAAACATAAAAAATACTTTTGGAGTTACTGTGACTGCTACAGTAACTCCCAAAAAGAATTTGTCCTGTAGTAAAGCTCTTTCATATATTTCATTATAAAACAATTTTTTTTCAAAATTAGTGTAGTGTAGGCACTTTGAGTAAATTAAAATATGCTTTAGATAATATTCAGTATGATTTAGTAATCTAAAATATGTACTTAGTTATTTTAAATATGTTTTAATATACACAGAAAGCAACAACTATAGTAGCGATAATAACTCCGAAGTCACGTGAAAGAGTTTCACTACAGGACAAACTTTTCTGAAGTTAGTGTTGATATTATGGTAATTAAAATACGCTTTCGATAATATTTAATACGCCTTTACTAATCTATAATACGTATTTAGTCATTTACAATACGTTTAGGCAACTTACAGTGGTAGCAATAACATTAGCAGCTACAGTAGCTCCGAAGCCACGTGATAGAGTCACTACAGGACATATTTTTTTGAAGTTACTGTAGACGATATGGGTATATAAAATACCCTTTAGATAATGTTCTATACACATTAGTAATCTAAAATACGTATATAGTAATTTAAAATACGATTTAGGTTACATAGAGAGGAAGCAATATCTGTAACGGCAATAATAACTCCGAAGTCATATGAAAGTGCTTCACTAGAAGACAATTTAAAATACGCTTTAGATAATATTCATTATACTTTTAGTAATCTAAAATATATTTTTAGTAATTTAAAATATGCAGGTAACATATAGAGGAAATAATATATATAGCAGCTATAGTAACTCTGAAGTCACGTGAAAGAGTTTCACTATAGGACAAAAAAATTCATAATTAGTGTAGCAGCTATAGTAACTCCACAAATATTTTGTCCTATAGTGAAACGTTGAAGTGTTGCAGTAGCTGCCAAGCGTCACATCGTAGGGGTAGTTTCGATATGAAAAATCCATGGATGACGACAATGGACCTAGCATTAAAATTTTTCTGAATTTGCAGCGGGCTTTAAAGATGCATTAACATGAGACTTTTTATTGCATTGGGGTCAGACTTTGGACCTTGAATTAATTTACCCAAAAAAAATTGTATAAAATTTCCTTAAAAGTAGATAGAGCGAGGACGTGCTTGAGATGAGAATCCAAACGAATAGGTCTAGATACAGAGGGGTTTGGATTATATAGAGGAGGTTTTTCCCAAAATGACCACCAACTCTTACATATTGATGAGATTGCCCTGGTTGCTTTTTTGTGTTACTTTTGTGACCCTCAACACATGCCAAATGTTTCATCCAAACAGTTACACTTTTGTGGCCATTTTACCCTTAAAGGCTATAAACAATAGATAAAAAGTTAAAACAAGTATGTTCGTCTTCCATGTTAGAATTTTTGCTCGATTCAACCGGTCCTTATTGTCAGAGATCATGGGGCTGGTGTAGTTTTCGTGTGGTGGTCGTTGGGGCGATGGCGAGCGGCATGGCGGTGCCGGTGGTGGTGGCATCCCCCTAGGGTTCATGCCATGGCACAATCATGGCTATTGATATGCGTTGGCACACATGATGCGCGAATGCATCAGTGAAATGCTCCGACGCATAGGCATATCAGTGATGCGCTGAAGCATTTCACTGATGCGCCGATACATTCTATTACGGCACATCAGCAAAATACGCCAGCGTATTAGTAAATATCATAGTAGAGACATTGGTAGCAACTTTGTTGGTAGAACCCACCACTCGATGTGACCCAAAAAATAGGGCACAACTCGCTCCGACACATGATGTAAGCCACACCACGGCAAGCTTACTGTTCTACCATGCCAAATTAGAATATAATCTCTAGGATTTCTTGAAATGGCTATTAAACCCCCTAGATACATATTTGAGGTTGGTGAAAAAAAAAATCCAATGTTATAAACCCCGATATTGATCAGTTGTAGTAAAATATGTTTATATATTATATAATGACTACGTATATGGATATTATCCGAATCTGGGTAATTTGGGAGGATACGAATTCGGATAGTATCACTTACTATCTGGGCGGATACGGATAAGGATTTGGATAGTGTATTTCTTAACGGATACGGATAACGAATAGTACGATATCCGCTCCGTATCCAATCCATTTACATCCCAAATCTCCATACCCACCCACCCACCACATCAAATCGGCCTAGATTCCTCTGCTGTGTATAAGCATCAAATTGTAGAGGTTGACCCGCAACAGTCGCAAATAGCGAGCACTAGCCGTCGACGCCAATATTTTGGCAGACGGAGCCACACCATAGCAATGGATGTTGGATTTCTTTTGAATTAAAATATTTTTATTTATTTATTTTTTAAAAAAAATTGATTTTGACCAAGTCCTTTAGTCAGTTGGTAGTGGCCTATTTTGAAGGCCATGTTCTTTTGGCTGGTGGTTTTTGGGAAGGAAAAACAGTGAAGAGAAACAGGGTGGGGTTTTTGGTTTTTGGGAAAAAAAGAAAGAAACAAAAGTACAACCCTTCTTCTTCTTCTTCATTTTTGATTTTTCTTAGATATTCTCCATCATTCGAACGGTGAAAAGGGTGGATCGAGAACTCGTCTTCTGCACAAGACGACGAGTTGTGTGGTTGTCGTATCTTGGAAGGAGATCGTTGGATTTTCCTGTGCAGAGGGGGCGAATTTTCTTTACGGAAAACATTTCTAATGTGCTTCGACCTTTGAGTAAATTTTCTCTAACTCTTCCATCTTGATCTCTTTTTCTACTGAAATTCTTTTAGTAGTGGAAGAGATTGGATCAAGAATTTTGCAAACTAGGTATGCTTAGTTTGGGAATGTGTAAAATCTGAATATATATATTAGATCTTATACTATTGTTCTTATTGAGATTTGTTAAACTAATCATATTCTCTCAATTTTTTAGCAACAATCGTAAAGGAAATTTCCTTTGTTAATATGATTAGTTTAATTTTAATCATGAACATCATTCTAATATGCTTATTTTCCCGAAATAAGTATATGTATCAATTAGCAATTGACTTGTTTCAATTTGTATTGAATGCTCTCATGTCTACCATCTACTTCAATTTTATTATATGCAATGAAAATAGACATTTGATAATGCATGTCGTGGCTTATATCTTCGTAATATGCTTTCAGTACTTTTATTTGAAAATAGCCATTAGGGAATCTGTTGTTAATTCCTCAAACCCAGCCTCTGAACGTTTTGGCAGGCAGAATTTCAAACGCTGGCAAGCACTGATGAAATTATGGCTTACCACATTGGGTCTTTTCTCGATAATCGATGATTTTTCCATTCCTAATTCTGAGGAAGAACCTAGTCTCACTGCTGCTCTTGAACTTAGGAAGGAGAGGGATTTCCTCTATCATGACCGTATTTGTAGCCGTTTGGAATACAAACTTTTTGACATTTACCATCAAATTCTTTCTGCCCATGACCTATGGTATGCTTTGGATAAGAAGTACAGTACCAAAGATGCTGGACTTGAGAAGTATATTATGTGGACAAATACCTCGATTTCAAAATGGTAGAAGACAAATCCGTAGTTGACCAAACCCATGAATTCCAACTTTTAGTCCATGAGCTTAACTAGACAAGTATCCCTATCCATGAAAAATTTGTTGTGGCTACAATTATAGAAAACCTACCTAAATTTTGGAAAAACTTTGGCCTTTCACTGAAACATAAGAAAGAATCCATCTCCCTAGATGACCCTCTTGTGTCCCTCTAGATATAGGAGAAAGCTCGAAAAAAAGACCATGTCTCTAAGGGGCAGACTTCTGAGTTTCATTCTAAAACCAATATGGTGGTAGGTCAAAAGCCCAAATTTAGTAAGAAAACATTTCAGAAAAAAACTGATCAACCTTAAATCTAATCCTAAGGTCAAGAAGGATAAGAGCAAAATTGAGTACTATGTGTGCCATAAAACTAGGCACTATGCTAGATAATGCTACCAGAACAAAATAAGAAAGGGAAAATCAGTTATCGAGGGCCAGGTGCACGTATGACTAAAGGAGACTCCACTTCAGGAGGGGGTATATTTCTTGTTATCCTCAAGTTTATATTATCAACCAACCAGAGGAGTGGTGGGTGGATATTAGTGCAAATGTATATATTTGTGCTAATCAGTCTGCATTTGTGTCATATCAGGAATTTGATGGCAGCGTAACCATGGGGAATACTATCGCTGCACGAGTACTTAGACAAGGACAAGTAGACCTAAAGCTGACTTCAGGAAAGATCCTCCAGCTACAACATGTGCAGCATATGCCAGATCTTTGCAAGAACTTGATTAGTGGGTCCCGTCTAGTACAAGATGGCTACAAGTTGATACTTGAATATAATAAATTAGTCTTGTCTAAGTTTAGTTTTTTATTAGATTGGGATATGTGTGTGATTATCTTTTCAAACTATCTATTTTATTAAATTTGAATTTGAATAAAAGTGTACTATCGGTTTCATCAAATATTGATAATTCTACTATTTGGCATGCTAGATTAGGACATATTAATGTAGGCACTCTAAAACGTATGATGAATGCTAGTTTAATTCCTTCTTCTAGCATATATTATAAAGATAAATGTTAGATTTGTGTACGGGCTAATCAAGCCCGTAAATCTTTTTCTTCTGTTGAGCGAGATTCTATCTTGCTAGATCTAATCCATAGTGATCTCTATGAGTTCAATAATATTCTTACCTGTGGAGGGAAAAAGTATTTTATTTTCTTCATTCATGATTTTTCTAAATTCTGCTATGTGTATCTTATTAAGACCAATGATGAGGCTTTGGATAGATTTACTGCCTATAAAATCGATGAGAAAAAGGATTAAAATCCTTAGATCGGATCGTGGGGGGGAATTTATCATTGCGTGTATGTTATAATTTTGTGAACAACATGGGATTATCCATAAAGTCACATCTCCCTTTTCTCCCCAATCCAATGGGGTAGCAGAAAGGAAGAATAGACTTTTATGGACATGGTAAATTCCATGTTGAGCAGTTCGAGTGTACCCTATAACTTGTGGGGGGAGGCGCTGTTATTAGTATGTCATATTCTTAATTGGATTTCATTTAAAGGTAATGACAAGACTCCATATGAGTTATGGAAAGGTGGGAAGCCTAGCCTCAAATACTTTAAAGTGTGAGGGTGATTGGCTATTGTGGTCGTACCGTTGAACAAGAAGCAAAAAATTAAGTCTTTAGTCCGTTGACTGTGTCTTTTTAGGATATGCACATAGTAGTGCAGCTTTTAAGTTTCTGGTCATCAAGTCCGAGGTGAGTGACATTGTTGAAAACTCTATTATGAAGTGTAGGGATGCTACATTCTTTAAGAATGTGTTTCCATTCAATAATAGGCCTAGTAGATCTATAGCTAACTCCTCTGACATTCCTTCTTCTAGTGGGTTTGTACCAGTGGAAGTAGAATCGGTTGAATCTAGGAGAAGTATTAAAACTAGATTTGAGAATAACTTTGGTAATGACTTTCTAACCTTTTTGGCAGAGGATGATCCATTAACTTTTCAGGCTGATATGACCTTAGTAGATGCTTCCTTTTGGGAAGAGGCCATTAGCAGCGGGATAGAGTCAATCCAATCCAATAATACTTGGGTGTTAACTAATTTATATCATGGCATTAAGACCATAGGATCTAAGTGGATCTTTAAGAAGAAGCTTAGGCCATATGGCACTATAGAGAAGTTTAAGGCTCGCCTTGTTGCCAAGGGATAAAGATAACGAGAGGGGATATATTTTTTTGATACCTACTCTCCTGTGACCAGGATCACTACTATCCGAGTGCTGATAATTATGGCTACTATCCATAATCTCGAGATCTATCAAATGGATGTTAAGGCCGCCTTCTTCAACGGTGATCTTGAAGGGGAGATTTATATGAATCAGCTAGAGGGATTTGTGATTACAAGTCAAGAGCATAAGGTCTATAGATTAGTTAAGTCTCATTATGAGCTTAAACAAGCCCCAAAGCAGTGGCATGCAAAATTCGACCAGATAAATATGTTTATAGTAGAGTAGAGGATAATAATATAATCATTCTTTGTCTTTATGTAAATGACATATTATTATTTGGATTATGTTTTGATATTATCTTGAGCACTAAGGTATTTCTATTAAATCATTTCAAAAAGACTGACCTTGGTATTGCTAGTGTTGTCTTGGATCTCAAGCTTGATAAGACTCTAGATGGGTATTCTCTTTCTTAGTCTTGTTATGTTAAGAAGATTTTCAAGAAATTTGAGAAGTTCTTTTATAAACATGTTCATACTCCGTTTGATTCTAGCATCAAACTTAGAAAAAATAGAGGAGAGGCTGTCATTCAGTTGAGATACTCTCAAATCATTGGGAGTTTGATGTATCTCACAAACTGTTCTAGACCTCACATTGCTTATGCTGTGAACAAGTTGAGCAGGTTTACTAGCTGTCAAGATGTGCATCACTGGGATGCTTTAGACAGATTTCTTAGGTACTTGAGAGGTACCATGAACCTGGGGCTTAATTACTCCGGATTTCCTGCAGTACTAGAGGGATTTAGTAATGCTAACTGGATCTCTGAGTCTGATGAAACTAAGGTGACTAGTGGCTATGTTTTTCTCATAGGAGGTGATATTGTGTCTTGGAAGTCTGCTAAGTAGGCTTTGTTGTCTTTGCACTGCGATAATCAAGCGACTATTGCTTTGGTTAAGAGTGTGTTGTATAATAGAAAGAGATGACATATTCGTCTGAGACATAATTTCATTAGATATCTTTTAACTCATGGAGTGGTTTCACTCGATTATGTGAGATCGGCATAAAATCTTGCATATCTATTCACAAAAGGACTTGCTAGAAAGCAAGTTGAGGATACATCAAGGGGGATGGGGCTGAAGCCTATTTCTTGATAGTTATCGTCAGTGGCTACCCAACTTATTTGACTGAAGGTTCCAGAAAGAAAATTCAATGGAAAACGAGCTGATCGAGTAGCTAATAGGAGCACTAATTTGGAGTTTAACTCCATGTCCCTCCTTATGATGTTAGTGCTCACTAACTGTAAAATTATAGGAAGAGTTTAATACTCTGAATGAGTTCAAGGCTATGTGGTAGGGTATTAGTTACAGTTTACCCTTGGAACCCACCTATGTGAGTGTGGTAGTGGGGCCGCTACCTATAAAATTTAGTCTAATTCCTAGAGCACTCATGAAATAGGATACTGCGTATGGCCGAAAAGCGCAACCCCATGAAAACTTATCCTAATAGACCGTTCAGTGAGTGTTTATAGTCAATATATTTACAAAAGGATTTAGGTTCAAGACTCAGTTCACCTCAGACTTGTATTTATAGAGATTAATCTCATTGGGTAAAGGTTCAAGTCAACCAAACACCTCTTACCGAAAACACTTGTATATGACTGATGTGAGATATCCAAAATAATTTTCTTGATTTATGATTTTAAATATTTTATTCATGTGGGTATTGTTGGATTTCTTTTGAATTAAAATATTTTTATTTGTTTTTTTATTTAAAACTAGTTTTGACCAAGTCTTTTGGTCAGTTGATAATGGCCTATTTTGAAGGCCACGTTCTCATGGCTGGTGGTTTTTGGGAAGGAAAACCATTGAAGAGAAACAGGGTGGGGTTTTTGGTTTTTGGGAAAAAAAGAAAGAAAGGAAAGTACAACCCTTCTTCTTCTTCTTCATATTTGATTTTTCTTGGTTATTCTCCATCATTCGAAGGGTGAAAAGGGTGATTCGAGAACTCGTCTTTCTGCACAAGACAACGAGTTGTGTGGTCGTCATATCTTGGAAGGAGATTATCGGATTTTTCTATGCAGAGAGGGCAAATTTTCATTAAGGAAAACGTTTTTAACGTGCTTCGACCATCGAGTAAACTTTCTATAATTCTTCCATATTGATCTCTCTTTCTACAGAAATTCTTTTAGTAGTGGAAGAGATTGGATTAAGAATTTTGCAAGCCGGGTATGATTAGTTTGGGAATGTATAAAATCTAAATATATATGTTAGATCTTATACCATTGTTCTTATTGAGATTTTCTAAACTAATCATATTCTCAATTTTTTGGCAACAGTGGAAATATCGTCGGTGGAGGCCTGGAAGTTCAACCTTCACCGTTCCAGAGCTAGGGTTTGGCCACCCATGCCACCAATCAGGACCCCAGTCAAGACATGATTGAGATCAAAGACGGTGGCGAATTTGAAAATAAAACACCCATGAGAAAGGGGAACGATGTCAGGCTTAGATTCCACAGGCCATTTATGAGCTAAAACCCATAGATAATCGAAGGAAATACCCTTCCCCACCACCTTACCAATCAGAGCCAATTCCCACTCCGACCTTGATTCCGCTACCATCGCCGACGAAAGCCGGAGTTGGCCATCCACTGGAGCTGGCAGATCACAGATTCACACAATCCCATATATATATATATATATATATATATATATATATATATATATATATATATATATATATATATATATATATATATATATATATATATATATATATATATATATATATATATATATATGGGTCAGGTTCAATGGACACTGTTTTTGCACTCAATTTTTTACACCGATTTTCAAATCATTAGATAGAGGTTTCAGAATTTCTTGATTTTTTGTAAGCATAATCATTTTGTCTTAGATAACACATCCACAAAAAATTGGCACATTCTAAAACCTCTAGACTTATTAAATATGTTCTTCAAATTAAGGATTAAAATGGACGGTCGATAAAATCTTTTATTTTTGATGTACTTGGAGTCTTTAGAATGTTCTGGTTTTTTGTGAATGTGTTATCTAAGATAAGGTGATTATGCTCACAAAAAATCAAGAAATTCTGAAACCTCTATCTAATGTTTTGAAAATCGGTGTAAAAAATTAAGTGCAAGAACAGTGTCCATTGAACTTGACCCTATATATATATATATATATATATATATATATATATATATATATATATATATATATATATATATATATATATATATATATATATATATATATATATATATATGAGGTAAGGTAGCCTACTCTATGGAGTAGGCAACTTACCTACTCCATGGGTTAAATGGATGCCACATGGCACCTTTTAACCAGAGTCAAGACTTTGTCAACTTAGATTCACCCCTCCCAACAATTGTCAAGGAAATTTTTTTTGAGAAAAACACATGCCAAGTGGCATTTTTTGCATGCAAAAAAAATATTTTTATGATGCACAGTTTACCGTTAAATTTGCTACAACTTGATCGGGTTGATTTAGGATTTTTCTTCAGATTTTTTTTTAATAATCCTAATATATTCATAATGGACTTAATCGACTATTCATTCACAAAATATCCAATTAAAAAGTGCCATGTGGTGTCTATTTAAGCCATGGAGTAGGTAAGTAGTCTACTCCATGGAGTAGACTATACCCTTTCCATATATATATATATATATATATATATAGAGAGAGAGAGAGAGAAAGAAGAGAGAGAAAGAGAGAGAGATAGAGAGAGAAAGAGAGAGAGAAATATTGTAGTGTGGCATGCGGTAAGTGCGGCATCGCACCGCTGCCGTTTGATGCACCGCTGCATGCATGCGATGCACGCAGCTCGTGCATCAGACGGTTGCGGTGCGGTGCCGCACTTACCGAATGCCACAACATAGCATGCCCCTCTTTCTCTCTCTCTCTCTCTCTCTCTCTCTCTATATATATATATATATATATATATATATATATATATATATATATATATATATATATATATATATATATATATATATATATATATACTAGTGAAAACCCCATGCGCAAGGACACGGAAAAGATTTCGAGAGAGATGAAAATTATTTTGAAGACGTCGACAATATTTCAAGGGAGGTGATAATAATTTGAGGGTGGCAACAATTTTTCGACGGATGTGACACTTTTTTAAGGTTGGCAACAAAATTTAGAGAGTGATAAAATTATTTCGATGGAGGTAATAATATTTAGAGGGTGAAAGAGGATGGAGTTTGCTGGAGGAGGTGAAAGGACTACATGTTCTCTTCTTCCTTTGATCCTCTTATTTCTTTGAATGTAGCTGCCATCGCAAAATGTAGGTAACCACATTCAGGGGCGGCACCCACTTTCGTCCACGACAATCATTTTCAACAGGGTTAGCCACATTCAGTGACAGACCGTCCCTACAGAAAAATGTTATGGCTAACATTCGGCGTCATCCTAATCCTCATGCATTAATACTAATAAATCAACAATCTTACTTAAAATAAGGTGAATACTAAACCCATAGCTTAAAATTATCTGTTAATTAGAAAATAAAACAAAGTAACAATCTTGCTTAAAATTACTAATAAAATCAAGCATTAATCCATTAAAGGGTGAACACGAAACCCATAGCTTAACTTAAGATCTTAAATAAATTTGATCACTAAAATATTTGAGGCATCATCCTAATCCTACTTGTTGAAATTCCCAACAATCATGCAACCTCATTAGGGATATCATAGCATGAATAATAGAAGCAAGAAACGACAACCTTGCCATATTCATCCGACCCCAATTGGCCATATACAGTTCAATTAAAGGACTCATCAAGAACACTTACCAAAGGGACGCCAACCAGTTTGAACACATTTTCCTGAACAGAAGAGAAGGGATACATACATCACTTTTATTGGATCATTATTCATTTAGCTTAAAATTTTATGAACTTGATCCCCTTTTTCTTCATGAGCACTTTGTGGTCTTATCCTTACTACAACCTACATTAAAAATAAAAATAAGGAGAACAAAATTAATAAGGAAAACAAAAATGAATCAAGATTGAGAAAATGAATAGAATTCACCTCGAGTTGATGTGATTCCGAACACATCAAAACTCAGAGCTACTTCTAACCTTTTGAACTCCATAAGAAGTTGAAATGGTTCAGGGATTATGTTAAAACATCATTTCTATAAAAAAAATTAATTACCATTAAAACTATTTAGATGAGCAGATAACATACCTAATTATGATGAAATATAAGTAGTAATACAAAGTGCAAATCACACCATTTCTACACTTGCTACCTGAACGCATTATGCCTTTAGTAATGAACGACGTGGCACAACGTGATTAGGTAGTAAGCAAGCGTATAACACTCCAACCTTGAATTTTTTTTGTTGGTTAAAAAAAAAAAACTTTTTAGTAGTTCATAGATGAAGATATGAGGAATATATATACATGAAAAGTGTAAGGCCGAACAACAAACAACCTTCCAATACCGAAGTATACGTCTGATAGCGATTGGCAAGCACGGTGTCAAGGCAATACTAACTCCATTTGTTTTGTAAATCACCCTTCCAGAGACCTGACATGGTGAGATTGGAAAAATACATCAGTTTCCATTTATGATGGTGAACTATTTTTCAAATAACATGGGATTTGTCTTAGTCAGCTTGTCGAGTTGTCATTCTGCCACAGTCATCACAAAATGCATAGTACATGCCCGTGCCAATTGGCAACAACGGGGGCCTTCGGTGTGGCACACAGCGAAAGACTTCGGCGCAACACGGCCAAAGACATAGAAAAGTACTGCAAAAATGCAGAGAAATATATTTGAATTAGTCTTCTACAGTAGACACAGGGACATCAAGAGCTTCCCTAAATGGTAAAATAAATTCTAAAAATTAATATTACTTTTAAGATGGAATACAATTTGGAGAGTTATATGTTGGGGGAATGATGGCTTATGCATGGATTAGATTGCATTCATCAAGTATGTAAAGATGTCAGGTGATCTCTTAGTTGCCATTTTATCCTCAACTACTAAAGGATTAGATTTTAAAAAGCAACAGAGAGATGATAAACACCGCAAGATATATTGCATTCATCTTCATCTAAGCACTTATAGTTGATTGTTGCATATATACTACAATGGGTATATAACATAGGTAACAATTTTCTAATCCTACAGTGAAAAATCAATAACCGGGATATTGAAGGAAATACATAAGAGACAGGTAAGTGGGTGACCTCATAGCGGAATGACTTGAGATGGGCTTGCAGAGGCTGGTGTGAAGGCGGCAGCCATGATGTCGGCCTCCTTGTATCGATCATCTTGTTCTTGGTGGTGCTACAACGGTGCCGAGGCAAGACTGAAGGGATTTGGCTATCATTCATGCCGGCTGATACCAAATGCCACAGGGCTGATTTTTGTTTTTGCTTGTAACCTAAAGAACACAATTAATGCAAGCTAATTAAGAATTACATCAGTTCTTTTGGGCGATCTCTAGAAGGCTATGATCAAATAAGCTAGATCGTAGTGCGGTTTGAACACATTTGGAATTAATTTAGGTTTTAGGCAAGGAACAGAAACATGTTGGATTGTGATGTACCTCTTAATTTTAGCATCAATACGATCTAGAGTTGTTATTTTGTCAAATTTGATTATGAAAAGAACAAATAAAAGATAAATAAAAAGAGACGGATTTCAAAAAAAGAGAAACAAATGGGAAATAAAAGAATCAGGAGTGACTAACACTCCACCACTGGAGAAGAAGGGGGAGGGGCCCAAAATGAAAATGAGAGACTAAATTTTGATTTTAAAGAAAATGAGAGACTAAATTCTAGAGAGCAAGCCTCATCCGTTACCTTTGTACAGATTTTAAAGAATATGAGAGACTAAATTTTGATTCAATCAAACAAAAGGAAGTCTTATAATTTGGGTTCCAAAAGGAACCCAAAAAGAAGATATTGGATGCAATTAAAAACCATTTGGGTTCCTTTTGATTCAATCAAACAAAAGGAACCCATCGCATAAGGGAATCCAAAAAGAAGATGCAATCAACACACACACACACACACACAGGGGGGAGGAGACAACTTGCGGGGGCTTCAACGTGAGGGAGGGGGGAGGTTAGACCGGCTTCAAATCATCAGATCTGACGATCTGGGGAGGGAGAGAGAGAGAGAGAGCGGGGGGGGGGGGGGGGCGGGGTAGGGGAAGACAACCACCGGGGGCTTCATCGCCTGCGTGCGAGCGCGCGGGGGGGAGGGGGGGGGGGGGGGGGGAGACAACTTGCAGGGGGCCTTCATTGTGAGAGAGGGGGGAGGGGAGGCTAGCTCTATGAATTCGCCCTCCAATTTATTCTAATAAAATTAAAGTCTGCAATTACAGCAAGCCCTTTCACAGTAAGATGGATCCGAAAAAAATCATTTAGAAATCAGTTGCATAAGGATTTGGAAAAACTATTATTCACAAGAAAAAAAAAAGGACTGATCCATTAAAAAGAAATCCAACATGATATCTGATATGCGTCTTCCGTTGGCCATTATATTCAATCTAAAAGCAAGCCAAGATGCATCCATTTAACTATAAAAACTTGGAATCTAGCACAGTTGATCAATAAAAAAATAGATAGCCAAAAGGGGTGAATCGTCAAGTTCAATATCATAGTTTTTAGTTTTTCCCTTAAGATCTCTTCATGCTAGCATAATAAACTTCTGAACAATTTGATACAAAATCCAACTAATTTGAGAAATAAAAACTAAAATGCTTTGGGTATATGTGAGAGAACCGTACAACCTGACCTGAGGTCCATGTCGTAGTGGGCGGAGGGAGGAGGCTGGGGCCGGTCAACGTCGTCGGCCCATGTCGCCTCGAAGAGGTTCCCTGCAGGGACATTCTTGATGGGGATCAACAGTCGGACAACGAAGGGCTCCATGACCTCAATGCTTGCACTCAGATGCCCGCCGATCTTCGACACAGTGTAAACTATGTCCGCCCTCAGCTCCGCCGCTAATGGCTTCAGATCCTACAGAGTATCACATGTAGATCAATCAATTAATCACACAAAAAAAAAACCAAAATTGATCATCAAAGAAAAGGTTGGAGTGAAAACCAACCTGTGTGGAGAGATTGAAGGGATAAAACGGGGAATAAGGAAGAATTGTACCAGTATATCTGACTGCACCCTAACAAACAAATTCCAGTTCATTAAAGGAATAGATCAATGAAGCAAATGATGGAGCATTCAATTGCTCAGAAACGTAGAAAAAAATCAACAACCAGAAATATTAAGAGAGAGAGATGTACCTGAGTAAGCAAATCAAGTTGTTCAACTCCGAATGTCCGGGCTATGGCGAGCGTGTCGAGGAACATGAGGTGCAATGGGTGTACCTGACTGTAGAGGTGCAATGGGTGTGCCATCAATCCCTCTAGCCACAGAGACTGGTCATTGTAGAGGACCATGAGGTAGATGATGCTTCTCCCATAAAAAGCCCTAAATATACACCACTAAAAATAGATTTATAAAATTTTTATTAAATTTTAAAAAATCATCCATAGCTGGAAGAGAGAGAGAGAGAGAGAAAGAGAGAGAGAGAGCATGCGGGGGACGACCAGTGGCGTAAGGGGGTGAGATTTGAAGGCCTCATCCACCGCTGCTTTCTTCCCCCTCTAAGGTTCCTCTCTATTCCTGAAGCTCGCAGATCTCTTAATGGAGGTGGAGACGGTGGCTCTCCATAGCCTCGATCTTCATTGTACCTTGAAGATCGAAACTAAGGTCGTCGGAGATCTCCCGGACCATGATGGCCTTGCATCAGCCAACGGAGAGAGAGAGAGAGAGAGAGAGAGAGAGAGAGAGAGAGAGAAAGAGGGGGGGGGGGGGCATTAGAGAGAGAGGGGGGAGGTGGTGGGGAGAGGGACGGTGGGCTGACGGGAGTTACAGGGGGGCGATGGAGAGAGAGGGAGGGGATCAAGGTTCCTCTCAATTCGAGTCGATGGCCGCCGACACTCCTCCGTCCCCACCAACGGAGATCAAAACCAAGGTCGCCGGAGACCTCCCGGACCATGATGGCCTTGCATCAGCCATCAAGAGAGAGAGAGGGGGGGTGGGGGCATAAGAGAGAGAGGGGGGAGGTGGTAGGGCGAGGGATGGTGGGCTGACAGGAGTTACAGGGGGGCAACGGAGAGAGAGGGAGGGGATTAGGGCTCCGGGCAAAAAGGGGGGGGGGTGGGTGGGTAGGGAGGCGTGTAGAGCGAGAGAGATGAGGAGGGGGCGGGGGTATCCGGCACTCATAGCGTGCTAATTGGCTGGGCACCGGTTGTACCAGATAGGAGAGGGGGGCGGGGGACTCGAGGCATGGGGCTGGAATCGCAGCGTCCCGAGAAATCTATCTCCGATTCTTTTTTCCCCTTCAATATAGATCGGACGATTCGATGTAATCTATTTCAAATTTCAAAATAAAGAAGGGGAAGAAGGGAACGGATGAATCCTAGTCCTTCTCTCTGTTTATCCCCCTCCTCTAGATAAATCTGAGCAGCTCCTTTGTCTCAGTTCATTTGTCCCCCCCACAACCGTCGTCCCTTATTTTATATATATATATATATATATATATATATATATATATATATATATATATATATATATATATATATATATATATATATATATATATATATATATATATATATATATATATATATACATATATACATATATATATATGGGGACGGGGAGCTTGGACCTCAGGTGCAGTGTCAACGCTGCACCGGAGCCTCTGTGCACGCCACGTGTCCAAGGAATCGACGCCCGATCCGGACCCCCGGATTTAAAAAACACGGTAAGAATCTCAGCTGTCCGATTGCCTGGATCGAACGGCAGATCGACCGTCCGGATTTACAAAACAAGGGATCCAGCTCAGCCGCTCGATCGAACTGATCGAACGGTGCAGCATTCCCCTGTCCGGATTTTGCTGTTTCTGTGGTGGCCACAGTAACAGCGAGATCCGGTCAGGGGAATGCTGCACCATTCGATCAGTTCGATCGGGCAGCTGAAATAAATTTCGCGGTTATTGTAGCCGCTATAGTAACCACGAGAATGCTTTCAGCCGTCTGATCATCAGGATCCAACGGTTTGGATTGATTTGTGATTCAATTCACCGGCCGAGTGGAATCCCTCCTGTTCAATCCAGACAATCGGACGGCTGAAAGCAATCCCGTGTTTTTTAAATCCTAACAGCCCGATCTCCCGTCCGATCTAGGCAATCGGACGGTTGAGGTTCGTCCCGTGTTTTGTAAATCCGGACGGCCGATCTGCCATTCGATCCAGGCAATCGGACGGCTGAAATTCTTACCGCATTTTTTAAATCTGGGGGGGTCCGGATCTGACGCCGATTCCCTTGACACGTGGCGCGCGCAGAGTCTCAGGTGCAGCGTTGACGCTACACCTGAGGTCTAGGCTCCCCGTCCCATATATATATATATATATATATATATATATATATATAGGATCGGCTGACCCAATAAATTTGTGGTCGACGGGGAGGTCTTAGAGAAGGGGAGGGAGAGAGGTAGAGAGAGACGGGGGAAAGGAAAAGCTAGGTACTCAACCAGTTTGCCCACTTTTGGGTTGCAAACTTTAAATGGCATCCGTCTAGTACTCACCCTATGGCCCCCACAAAAATGTTCCATCCAATGGGGACCAGCCACACTCCACATCCACATCATGTGGAGTTGGCAACAAAAGTTGGCAAACGATCTCCCTATATAGCATTACGTACTCATGGGTAAAGGTGGGAAGGTAAGTATGTACTCTTGTTTTGAAAGAAAATAGAGGAGTGAGAGAGCTAATGGGGAGAGTTAAAAACCATTTTATCCTCAGCCAGTTGTACATATAAACAAAAGAAGAGAGGGATGCTAGAGGATGAGGTGGTAGGTGGCAGTCATGTAATTAAAGATAGGAGTTGTTGGTGATTTGTTCTAGGGCTCCAACAAATCCTTGAATAATGGGATTCAATTAGGACAAATATAAAATATGCAAAATCTTTTAGGAGTTTCTAGAATAATCTGGGGTACCCTCCAACATGCTGATCGAGTAAACATTAATCACGTGAAAAAATACAGTAAATCCGTTATAGTTCTGAAAATTTGAAATAAGGTCCTTTTAATCACAAAAAGAATTAGAGAAAAATATGGAGCTCTCCGATTGAGGTGATTCTTGATCTGACGGTCTCAGAAAAAAAAAATCGATCGTAAAAAAAATAAGATAAATCACAAACGAGGCATTCAATAAGAAGGACGTCGTACAGATACCGGATTCATCAAAACAAAGTGTCAACTCGGGTACCCGCCGACTTAATTCAATCAAGAAAAGCATTCCACAAAACACACCCACCAAATTAAGGTCACTACATCCCATGTCTGGAATTGTCATCTACTTCTCAAAAGGCGCCGGCTTAGACCCAGAATAGTTTAATATATTTATCAATTCATCAACTCTCTGCTCATTCCTATATAATATAGCTTATTCTCTTCTATGAAATTACAACTCAACTGCCAAATCCCACCTCACTATCCTCCATTCATCTTCGTGTTTTCCTAGCAACTTGGCTATTGCTCGAAATCCACAATTGCCATCGACCTTGACATCCTTGACACATTGAATAATAGGCAGTAACACTGATGGAAAAGAGTCTAAAAATATTTTAGGATTATGTTTCATAACCTGTGTACGATACACTTTTAACTTCTTTCTTGGTGGCAATCTTTATGAATTTTTTCTTCAGCTGAGAGAACAAGCTCGAATGCAAATGGTTCTTTCTTTGTAGATGCTTCAGTTTGTGCAAATCTCTTAAAAGATACCAAACTTAGCCTACCTCGTGTATTTAGCTTCTCAATTGGCACTGATAACGAACTGGACTCCGATGCCATAATTTTTTTCAACTTTTTCATTAGTTGGATTTTGATATTTTCATCACTCTTTTCAAACTTTTTCAAAAATAAATCTATAAGGTGTGTACAATCCAACTCTGGATTGGAAGACATCTAAGTAGGCACACTGGAAATTTTCTTCCAATGATAATGTATGCAACTGAGAGGGATGAGACGACCTTCATGCTGGAGCTTTTGGCACGCCCGGTGCTTGTTGCGATTGACAGCTGCATCCCATGGACAAAGCAGCATCGTCCTCGAGGTCTCATTCGTGAGACACTGGGTGTCTAAACTCTCGACACAAGGTTGCCTGCGGCTGGCGTCTGAAGCTCGCCCGGAGCGGATCCCGACCGCGTGCGACTAGCTCACACAGGAAGGAGGTCGCCTGTGGCTGGTGCTTCTGGCCTGCCCGGCGCTTGCATTCGTAAGACGCCTCAAATTTTGCTATAGCTGAAGCTGATCGCCATGCATGCAAAGCCCGCGCTTAAATGTCGCACCAGGCATGTTCCAGACCGCGCAGCCCGCCTGGGGTGGATCCGGACCGCGTACGCCTAGTCCGCGCGAGGAGGTAGTCATTGGCGGGAGCCATAACCCACGATACAGAGCCTCCAGTAGCTGGCACCAGTAGCCCACCGACGGCTATAGAGGGAGCGAGCAGATCTTCTGACAAGTTCCCTAGAAGTTAAATTCACAAGGACGAGCATGTCGGCTGTTCGCCAGTCGAAAGCACGATGTGGGGTGGGACCTTTCATGCAAGACTCTTGAGAGAGCGGCATGATTCCTTAGCCACTCCCTCAGGAGGGGGTAATGATGGGCCCTAAGAAATACCAGTTGCAAAAGGAACCGGAAGAGTTCGAGCCATGTACAGAGCGCCGCTCAGTACCTCTTAACCTTGACGCTGCTATCATGAAAAAGAGGTTTCTACCGCTCAACACCCACAGATCGCCCAGGAGCTCGCCGAAAACATGAGCCCACAGCTTGCCCCAGCTCGCTCAGAAGCTAGCCCCCAGCTCGCTCAGGAGCTCCCCCCCCCCCCCAACTCGCTCAGGAGCTCGCCCCCAGCTCGCTCAGGAGCTCCAAACCCGAGAGCTCGCCTGATTGGTGGTAGGAGAGGTTCTGCAAGAACAAGCCCGACTAAGGAGTTCGCCTATTTCCCCAGCAGAGGTCGCGTAACACCCGAAGGAAACCCGCCCTCTTCCCCTCTGAGGTCGCCAACAGTAAGGCGGTGCTGAGCCGCTAGGCGTCAGCACCCCCATGGAGCTACGTGGACGATTACAGTCCATGGAAGCCGGCAGAGTCAGTTTGGAACCTCCCAGACTTGAACTTTCCAGAACCTCCACCTGGCAAGGACAAGACTGGTGCGTCCCCTTTTTCCACCGCTTGGCAGGCTAGACGACAAAAACTGTCAGAGCCCGCATGGGCCGGCACATGGAGGCATAGAAGATGCTGGAAAAACCGCCACGTGTTGGGCTCTGATAGGCGGCAAGAGGCTATAAGGTACCACCCCCGGCTTCAAAGGACAGGTTCGAAACCCAAAACCCTAACTCCTTCCCACTACTACAGCTCTCCCCTGTTTGTACCTGTTCTGACTTGAGCGTCAGAGGATCTGCGCTCTAGTGGGAGTCAGCCGTTCTCACGCTTTTCCTGTCTTGTAGGGTAACCGCACGGATCAGCGAGAAATATCCCCCAAACAGTATTACCACTCGGGGGTGTGCGTTTTACATTTTAGGGTGGTTTTAACTATAGTTTGTGTTTTAATCATTGTAATCTTGATATAATGCTTTGCGACGACTATCTAAACATGAATGTGGCTTCAAATAATTCAATTCAAAATTAGTTGTATATTTAGTTAATCTAGATATTTTAGTTTTGTTAGTTTTTTTTATCAGAAGGTACTTTTACCTTGTGAATGGATATATGATCCAAATTCGAATGCATCCTCTCCTCATAGGTTTATAAATCTCAAAACTATACCCTTCTTATTATTGAATTTCTTTTGAAATCTCTTAGTTTAAAATAATAAATATTTTTTTTCTAGGGAACATGATGAGTATATTGATACAGATGTTGAGGAGCCTCCTGAACATTTGTATAGTGATTCAGACACTGAAATTATTTGCTCTGATCTATTGTGAATGATGTCAGAGATGTAAGACATCATAATAGATTTGAGAATATGTCATTGGGATGGACACTCGAGGACAACTCTTTCAGCTCCAATAATCTGCTCAACACGTCAGTAAGCACAACTCTGAGAGGGGATGAAGGGATTGAGGAGCCGGAGCTGAAGAAGATGCTCTAGGCGCTCCATGGGTGCGCAGACCTTCCCTAGCTCGATTCGACGGCCACATCATGGCTTCGGGGTAGTGGCCGATGTCGTTTGCAGCAGGAGTGGTAGATCTGGACCGCGGTTCGCTGCGCGGTGGATGGTTTGACTATCGGTCTAATGATCCTCTCCTCTACTCGGTGGACCGGATCCCGATGGTGCATTGAGACCGGCGAACAGAAGACAAGGAGGCACATCGCCCCTAATCAACAACACAAGAAAAACATTGCCACACTGAGCAGAAGGCATGAAGCACAAGTCCCTGAAAGAGAAACAAACCCAAAAAAAAACCAAAATCCGGAACCACCAGTGAGACACCACCACCAGCTCGGCTACATAGAAGGTGAAGAGTCGCCGACGAACCACAATCTGCCTTCGATCCAGTCGCCGTCTCAATGCACCATCGGGATCCGGTCCACCGAGTAGAGGAGAGGATCATTAGACCCATAGTCGAAACATCCACCGCGCGGCGAACTGCTGTCCAGATCTACCACTCCTGCTGCAAACGACATCGGCCACTACGCCGAAGCCATGATGTGGCCGTCGAATCGAGCTAGGGAAGGTCTGCGCACCCCAGAAAGAAGAGTACAAAACTGCTGGGCACTAGATCCGACCCCCAGGCGATCCTTTCTAACGAACTCCTGGCCTTTCCGGAGTCGCCAACGGCGCCCGAAGAGGCCAATAAGGAGATCATCAAAACCCTAAACCAAGGAGAAAATGGAAAGGGTGAGAGGACCGGCACTCCAAGCCCCTCGTAGTTTCACTTATAACTAATTAAATGTGTTTTCTTTCACTGAAGTTTACACAAATGCATAGATGCAAATGTATGCATTTAAAACCCGTTTAAATTTACAGAGCTAATACTTAAATTTAATAGGGGAACAAACAGAGCTAATACTTAAATTTACACTAACATTGTTTGCCTCGATCGGCAATTAAAACCTAAAGCGAAAAGATCGAGATTTCAGCTTTACTCCTAAAATTAGGCCTTCAATAGTTTCAGCAACATCTTACAAAATTTATCAATAATTAAGGTTATTCTAGAAGCCAAACAAGAATGATGATAAACAAATAAATATAAAAATAAAATTCACTACAATGAAATCATTTTCAATCTCTAGTAAAAGGAAACAGGATATAGTTTCCTGCCAAAAAAAATAATAATAATAAAACGATATGGCTAACTACGACCATGTAAAAATAAAATTCACTACTTGAGAAATAAAAAGTTAACAAAATAGGGAAGAAATAAAGAGGCCATTAAAAACAGGGAAATTTTATTCATACCCCAAAAATCTGTAATTAGGCCCCATTTCCAACAAACTTGAACACACCCCATTTTAATTTTTTCATACCCCATTCCTATCCCAAAAATACCCTTCCCTCTTACACCCCACCTTCAATACACCCCAGTTAAATGGCCCGCTCCAACTTGATTATACCCCAATCAAACACATACCCCCTTAAATATAACCCAATTATAAGCACTCTTGAATACACCTCACTCTTAAATAAACCCCATGCAGTTGGCTGGTACTTGAAGGCAGAAGTAGGGCTGCAACTTTGGCAGGCCAACCGAAACCCAACCCAAATTTGGACGGGCTAACCTGAACCCAACCCGAGCCCAACCCGAATTATTTCTCCTCTACCATATTGAAGCCGGTCAACCCACCCCGCACAGCTCGATCAACCTGGCCAACCCGACGGGTTAGGCTTGGGCTCAGGAAGTTCAAACAGACCTTGAGTTGGGTTGGGGGTTCAAACGACACTAAGTTAGGGCTTTGAGGTTTGGGGTACAAAAGAAAAGAGCATTGTTGGTATTAAGGGGTAGCTGAATAAGTTATTGAGAAGCGATAGGGAGACGGGGGCTAATTACATATTTTTGGGGTACGAATAAAATTTCCCTAAAAAAAAAAGAATCCCAAGTGTAATTGAAGTATGGATGGAACTAGCACCCTACAAAGGAGATGAGAGACTCAAAAAATCCACCTACCCATTCCAGTGGTTCCTTACGCCATCTAGGAACTTGGGAATAAGTTCCGGCTAACACATCATAGTAATACAACCAGCAGCACTGGTACAGAACCACACCTTCTTCTTAGAAATCCAGAGGATTTCTACATCTAAAAATTGAGGCGTCGACGGCAGCAACATGATGTGTTTTTTCTCCCAAATATATTAGTACTGGTCGTAATATCCTTGAGAACCTAGATATTTCCCAGTTGTGGATTGCAACGGAGCTCGGACCTCTTCGATCCGAACGTTTCACTGCTCAAATCAAACCACACAATCAGTGTGTCTTCTTCACCGACCAAAAAGTACAATATACTATCGATACATGCGGTGCTATTAGACAATTTGCAGGTGATGATATCAATTGTTTCCCACTCCGAAGAAGAAGAAAATTCTAGCCTGAGCACATCACACCTGGTTATACCACCCTTGGTGTGGACCAGTAGCACCAATTTAAACTTCATCGTCGCTGGATCGACCCTAAGGAAACAAAACCGCCACATCACACTCTTCCAATTCCTAAAAAAAAAAACATCCTCTGCCGTCAATGGCGTTGGTGAGCTCGAAATTCATATCATTAGAGGGGGGAGCTTATTATCTGAACCATCCCACCTCGTCCATTCAAACTCAGGCCAGTTTTTTATCATCTTCCGTCAGATTTGATAATTCCAGGAAGTCATAGTATTACTTCAGCGCGAACTGTGAAAATGGGGAAAAATCGAGATCAAAGTTGTACAATACTTATTCTAATAATATACGCGTATTTGCCATCAATTCGGGCAAAAAAATCGTTGATCTTGGACTTTAATCAAAGAATGCTCCACAAGAGGATTGACCAAAATTTTATTCAAATCAAGCATCGATCTTTAGCCTAAGATTTTGATTCGGACTTCTCAAAATGTGATAACTAGTATCTTATTTGAACCTCATAAATATATTATGAACTAGTAGTTCTTAGATAATATTTTTTAATTGTGATAGGAAGCACATTATTTCCCCAAAATTATTAACTACTATGAATTATTTTTGTAGAATACCTTCTATGGGGGTCGAGATATAGTCTAAAATATCAAATATTTAGTGAATAAGAATGACCACCAAGTCTCCAACTAATAGCTCAGTTGGCAACATGGGGCCTTGGTCAAAAATACTTTGACATATTTACTCCTGCTCTATTTTGGCGAGTCTCCTTCTTGTTTTAGTGGTGAGTTTCCTTATCTGTGGGGTTATTAAAAATTATGGTATTTTTCTCGTTCCTATGGTGAGTTTTGATCCTTGATCTATCTTGTACTGGAGTATAAAAAGGTGATGTACTGACCACTATAGTGGTCCCTTCAAAAAATAAAAAACAAAGAAAGAAAGAAAGAAAAGAAGAACGATCACCAAAGGGAACACATTATTAGGAAATGTGATGTATGGAGTAATTCTATCCTCACCTCCCTCGCTACCCTATGACAACTGCATTATGTTGTCCATGTACAAGGCTGTGATTCACGTTGCTTAAATAAAAAAGAGTGCTAGTGATTCATAGCGTGCATTTGTCTGGATTTCTCCTTGGAAACCATAATGTAATAATCGGTATGTTCGTGTTCAGTTTCACTATGAGCAACCCATTTTATTTTATTTTTATTATTATTTTGTTACTAGAATAATTATAATAAATTCTTGTTATCTTGGTTGCATAAATGTTATATTGCATGTTGTTGTGGAACTTGAGTGAGACTAGACCATGAATCCCGGGTTCGGGTCGCGAGTTGTTATGACAATGATATCAAGGTGTGCAGACGTGTGCTTGCACGTGCGTGCGTGCGTGCGTGCACGGGTGTTGGGCGTGCAAGAGAGCACGAGTAGCTTATTTAATATTTAAATAAATTAGTTGTATGTGTGTTGCCGACTTAGACGTGTCTAGGTGCTAAGCGACTTGGGTTGCATGATCCAACCAACCTATCAATCTAGGAAGAAAGGGTTCCCCGACTTCCCGATCTGACTGAATCAGGCCATCTTGATTTCTGAGATCCTAAGCTGACCCGGATTAATTTTCTCACTCTTTCCTCAACCCTAAGATCTAAATCCTAGAGCACCAATTTCCCCCTTGCAACCTATGGTCAACCAAACCTTTCAACCATATTCACCCCACCATATCTCCTTTTTCACATCCCATTCAACCATCACCTATGCTCATCACCCAACATCCCCTCCTTCAACCACACCCTTTCAACCACCCATTTCTTCAACCACACCCTTTCAACCATCACGTATGCTCATCACCCTTTCAACGAGGCCCGACCAGGCTCACATGGGCTGACAGCGCCACCGACCGGAACCGAAAGGCCAATGACTGGCAGCCACATGGCCCCTGACCTCCCCTTACGGCATCGATCCGACACCCCGGCCATTGGAGGCCGCCATGATCCGTCGAAATCGAAATCTCTTGAGCTATTGAAATCTTTAGTTGTTGTCCGACTTCTTCGGGCCATGCCTACCTCAACGCGGACAAGGGAGGTGGTGGTAGTCTTGCTTAGGTTGTGCAGTTTTCTTGACGCCTTAGCATTGGACCCCTTGAGTCGATGACCCCAGTTACCTCGAGTGTAATAGTTCTCTTGTGCTGATACGGTTTTGATTGCAACCGGCTGTAGTTTTCAGGTTATGTGTATATCATCCATGCATCGGCGATTGCCATGAACACAACATCTAGCATGCCTTTTTTGTTTCATGTGCGAAGCGATCTCTCTATTAGGCATGGTAGTGCCATTCTTGGTCCATTAATTGCCGACCACAGTTTTCGACCAAGTAAGACATAGTACTAGTTGCCAACTCGAGCTTAAGATTTGACAAGGCCATAAATAATAACTATACATGTTGACCATACATACATCTAAGACCGAGGACATCTCTGGGGGAAGTTGAATCAAGTCCCGACCTTGCCTTAGCCTTCTCTTAAATATTGACAAATAATAACATATGGAAATGTGCAACTTGTTAGACCATTGACCGTGACGACCCCGCCGGAGATGGAGCAAAGATCAATTAGCAGGAAGATCAAATGGGACAATCAGAAGTATACGCATACATCTCAAGAAAACTAAGGCAAGTTTTCACTTGCTCTGAGGCTATTTTCGGCTAATGGTTTTGAAACCCTAGTTTGTGACTTTCTATAAATGATTCTCGTACATTGTATAACATTAATCTTGTTGGTTAAAATTAGATTAGGATGGCATATTGGCTTTGATATTATTAAATTAGATTTTAATTACATGGTTCTTAATGCTGTTGATTAGTACCTTTGTTGAGACTCGCATTTGCTAGATGATTGGAAATGACTATATATTGTATTTCTACTACATGATACATGGTTGGTGCGATGACATATACTATGGGGATCCTTTACAACTTGGATGTACACATATTATAATTTGAAGAGGAGTGCAATATTAGATGGGAATTTGAGAATTAGTAGCTTAATGTGAGTTCACTATTTTTGTTACTTGGTTTCTTTAGAATGTTTCTTATTAAGCTATAATATTGCTCTCTTTGGTCTTGTTATCTTAAAATCTTGCTTTAAAGACACCCTCGCACACATTCACCCCCTTGAGCGGGGTTTACTTGCTAGTCAGTGGTTTGGACTGACCCCGTCTGGGACACTACTCTTTTCACGAATAGACCTTCTTGCAGAGTGGTACCCGAGCTGAAGTACGAGTGGCAGCTGGGAGTACAGTAGCAACAGTGGAATTAGTAGTCATAGTTTTCTTTTTGTAATAGCATTCTGTAGACCTTGTGTTATTTTAGTTGGGACTGTGTCATGATTATCAGAGTGAGAACATCTGTATGGTTTAGCTTGTGATATTGTTAGTGCAGATTGTAGTTGCAATGATTCAGCTGTAAAACCCATCTAAGTATGCCTCTCCTCAAGGCCCATGCTTAGGACAGACCACCTTAAAATATAATGAGATATAAATGACCTAACGGGTTAACCTTATAAATAGGACCACTAGACTAGCCTTTGTGAGTGGTAGAGTAGTGAGGCTACTTGGCTCATCGTCGAAGGCTTGAGCGTAGCATCGTGCTTCCTTAGCGGAAAATCCTGTCAACGTGTAGTGGCACCGATGTGCCATAAATACTAAAAGAAAACATATAAAAATAAGCCTTTAGACTCCTAAAATTGGTGTAGTATTTTGACCATAACCCAAACCTTCACCTCTTTCTCCCCTCACACTCCAGAGATTGGTATTCAAATTTTTGAGGCGTGACAACCATAATTTGGTGATCTCGGTCACACCATGACAAGTGGCGACCAACGATGGTAGGGGAAGCTGCATGGTTCATCTTGATGCCTCTGGGATGATTTCGACTCTAGTCCACTTAGGACGTGTTTGGTTGCTTGAAAGTGCAAGTCGAAGTGACTGAAATGGTCAAGTTTCAGTGTTTGGTTGTCCGAAAGTGCAATCCGAAGTAAAAAATGTGACTTCCAGTACCCCTTAACTTTTCTAAATATGTACGTGTGGCTTTGGCCCAAAAATCTTTGAAGCAAACAGTTTGGAATGGTCGGTGAAGTGATAGAAACGCCACATCATTGTCTCCGGCCACTTCTGTAAGAAAACAAAGTCTCATTTTCTGGCAAACAAATAACAAAATAAATGGAAGTCCTGAAAGCATCAATTCTGAACATGCCCATTTCCTGACAACCAAACATCTGAAGCATTAGTTCCAATTTATGGAACTCTTGGTTCCACCAACTCCCCAATTTCCTCAACACTTTAGGCAACCAAACACGTCCTCAGTGAACATTCGCTAGTTGTTGGGAGTCGTCCTTGCCCCAAAATAGTTCCAAATTGGATGTTGTTCACCTTTTCAGGGTGATTGCATCAAATGACTTCAAACAACTAGCAAACCTTCCCTAAGAGGGAAGGAGTCAAACTCCTTCCGAGAACATTGGTTTTTTTTTTTTTTCTTTAGAAAAATGCTATTTGAACATACAAGGGGCATACTTGTAGACATAACGAGAACGTCCGGGCCATCGGCCAGTGCTCGGTGCCTATCCTCATTATGTCCCCTTGTATGTTCTACCTCTCACTTTTGTTTCCTTCTAGAGCAAAGCTATATATCCAATTAACACGTTTGCCAACTTTTGGTTTCCAACTTCACGTCGAGGTGGCCACTGGTAGCTGTGTGCGTATATTTGTATGACCACACCCCCTCGACTAGTTGAAGTGCACACCGACTTCTCCTTGCCAACTTACGAGAAGACTAATACTTTTTTATGACTCAAAGTTTCTTCGACGCTCAAGTCAGCAAGGGAATCAATAGTGTATTCTAGGGTTAGAACGGCTAGTAGGCCTGCTCGGGGCTTGGTTTCAGCTTCGCCTGGGACTGTCTCGTAGTGTGCTAAAGCGAGTTCTCACGAGTCACGACCTACTCGGGCTCACCAAGTAACCGGATACTCATGACTGCGATTTGCTCGGGCTTAACGAGTAGCCACGTACTCGAGCGATCAAATACTTGTGATCAGCTCAGACGGGATGGGTAGCCCGGTGCTCACATCAAGGTACACCCAGGTGATCCAAACATAGGGGTCATTGGACCGAGTAGGCGGGGTACTCGTGTCTGTCGGACTCATTGCTCAAGTTAATTGAATGCCACGTGTCACCATCGGATTGGCTAGTATGAACACCCACCTACAGCATGAATGGACACTAGTGACATTTTCAAACTCACTAGTGTCATACCAAATGTCATTAGTAAATTCATCGATATGCAACGAACGGCTGTGATCTCGTTGGCTACATAGCATTTTCCATAGGAGCAATCATATTTGGAGTTGGGAGGTCTGAACGGACGGTTGTGATTATGCCACGTCAAGTCGGCAACCGGAAGTTGGCAAACGAGTTTGTACATAGGATTTTCCTACTTTCCAGCACCTTCGAACTGGCCCCCTCTCCCGAACCAAGTACGTGGCCATCCGTTCCTCCGCCCACTAGTCGAATCCGGCGTCGGCCCCACCTGTCCGGACTACGAGCTACGGCGGACTCGTGTCGACCCATCCGTGCCACTTTGCTTCCACTCTGCTTGCCTTTGCATGGCCACAAAGCACAGTCTTGGACGTTGAGCCGGAACCCAATGGAATCTTAACACGTGTCTCTCCACCTTCGGATAAGTAGACCGCTCGGGGCTCTCGATCGAGGGCCAGAGATAAGCAGCTAGAGAGAGAGAGAGAGAGAGAGAGAGAGAGAAGGATGTTCATCGAGAGCTTCAAGGTGGAGAGCCCCAACGTGAGGTACGGGGAGACGGAGATCGAGTCAGTGTACAAGTATGAGACCACCGAGCTAGTTCACGAGAGCCGGAACGGGTCGTACCAGTGGATCGTCAGGCCGAAAACCGTCCGATACGACTTCAGGACCGACACCCGTGTCCCCAAACTGGGGTACAATAGCACCATTATCATGCCCCCCCCCCCCCCCATTTCTCCTTTGCTTTGATTCTTCAAATTGTATTTCCCACCCTTTTTCGCCATTTATTTGCTGATTTATGTGGTTTGATCGAGGGTTCTGTAGTGTGATGCTTGTGGGTTGGGGTGGGAACAATGGCTCCACCCTCACAGCTGGAGTGATTGCTAATAGAGAGTAAGCTTCTTCTTCTTTTTTTTTTTTTTTTAAATTCCGATTTTGGTATTTAATATTTCTGAATTTTAAGATGTGGGTGTGATTTTTTTTGAAGAATTATGGGTTTGATTATTGTGATTTGTGGTAATTGTGGTGAAATTAGGGGGATCTCTTGGGCCACCAAGGACAAGGTGCAGCGGGCCGACTATTTTGGCTCCCTCACCCAGGCCTCCACCATCAGGATTGGATCTTTCAGTGGGGAGGAGATTTATGCCCCTTTCAAGAGCTTGCTCCCCATGGTAATTTTTTTTTTTTATCTTTTATTGTAATTTATTAATAAGTAAACAGTAATTTATTATCCAAGAATTTCACCTGATGCTAAGATGATGTTAAATTAGAAATTAAATGATTGTACAATACTTATTCTGATAATTTTTGCATATTTGTCATCAATTCTGGTAAAAAAACCATCGATCCCGGGCTTTAATCAGACTAGGCTCCACAAGAGGATTGATAAAAGTTTTATTCGAATCAAACATCTTTGGGTCCTTTACATGCATCAAGTATCTAAATTTTGGCGTGTTTCGGATTCTTTTAGGTTAACCCAGATGATATTATCTTTGGGGGGTGGGACATCAGTAACATGAATCTGGCAGATTCCATGGCCAGGGCTAAGGTCCTGGACATTGACCTACAGAAGCAACTGAGGCCCTACATGGAGTCCATGGCCCCCCTACCCGGGATCTACGACCCCGATTTCATTGCGGCTAACCAAGGTAGCAGGGCCAACAATGTGATCAAAGGGACCAAGAAGGAACAGGTCCAGCAAATCATCAAAGACATAAGGTACACCCCAAATCTTCCAAACATACTATTAGTCATCATGTGTTCTGCATTCCGATTCCTCGAGTTATTCCTTTAGTTGTATTAGAAGTTGATATGTTGAGTGGCTAGTCTTTCCTATATAATGAACTTCACCATGTAGCAATTACCAAAAAAAAAAATCACCATGTAGGCCTTGGCTTTTATTACTCACATGTTTCAACATGTAGTCATAACTCATGAAGGTCCAGAAGTGGGCTAAAGTGTGCAACTCCTCACAAGTGGTCTCGGAGTTCACGTGTTGTAGGGAATTCAAGGAGAAGGCCAAGGTGGAGAAGGTGGTGGTTTTGTGGACCGCAAATACTGAGAGGTACAGCAATGTGACAGTGGGTCTCAATGATACTACGGAGAATCTATTGGCTTCGTTGGACAAGAACGAGCCCGAGATATCCCCATCGACCCTATACGCGATTGCGTGCGTCCAAGAGAACATTCCTTTCATAAATGGAAGCCCGCAGAACACATTCGTGCCTGGTATGGCGCGTATAGTTTTTTGTTGATGATGGTCCTGAACTTATGAGATGGAGTTAAGATACTTAGTTTGTAAAAGCACTCATACTTTCTGGATGACGTTTTTATTTCCAAATTGTCTTCAGGGTTGATTGATTTGGCTATCAAGAGAAACAGTCTCATTGGGGGAGATGACTTCAAGAGTGGGCAGACGAAGATGAAGTCTGTCTTGGTGGATTTCCTTGTAGGAGCAGGAATCAAGGTAATCTAATTCATATGGGCATTCTATATAATTTGATTGTGTGATTCTACTTGAAGTGAATTAACTAGTGACAAAAACATTTCTAGCTATTGCTGCACCTAAAGATTAATCATGGCTCATGGCTATCAATGTATAGGGCTTTTCAAAAGATGGTATTATCTAAAATTTCTGTATCTCATTAAGCAGAATCTTATAATTGTGCATCATAATGATCTACGTGATCTGCAGCACTTGCTTGCATGATTCACGCCTGAATTCTACTTGAACCAAGATCTGAAATTGAAAAATTAAGATCTGTCTTTGTTTTGCCCCCTTAGCCGACCTCTATTGTTAGCTACAACCATCTGGGGAACAATGATGGCATGAATCTCTCAGCACCACAAACCTTCCGGTCAAAGGAGATTTCGAAGAGCAATGTTGTTGATGACATGGTCTCTAGCAACGGCATCCTCTACCAGCCAGGGGAGCATCCCGACCATGTTATCGTCATTAAGGTAGGCAGCACCGTGGCACATATCCTAAGGTTTATTGTCTTGTTGTTTGGTAATCTAAATACTGATTTAGTTTCTTGCTTTGTCTTAGTATGTGCCGTATGTCGGGGACAGCAAGAGGGCTATGGATGAGTACACCTCAGAGATATTCATGGGCGGCAAGAGCACAATAGTACTGCACAACACCTGTGAGGACTCGCTGCTGGCAGCACCCATCATACTTGACTTGGTACTGTTGGCTGAGCTCAGCACCAGGATTCAGCTAAAAGCGGAAGGAGAGGTATGGCCTTGCCTCACTAGCTTGCCACTTGTTTCTTAATATTTACGAGTTTGTTTTGGTGATGCTGTTCTTAAAACTTGCTTGTGACAGGAAAAATTCCACTCCTTCCATCCAGTAGCTACTATCTTGAGTTACCTCACAAAAGCTCCACTGGTAAGTTATAATGCCTTTTACAGTCATTTCAATTTTATAGAAGTTATTTCAATTCCATTTAGTTTAGTTTCAATTCATGAAAAAATGAGTTGAGGTCTAATTTACCTTTCCTAGAAAAGGGTTACTTCTCCCTTAGTTATTTCTTACAAAATTGACTTCTTTGGAGCTTTTGTCTTATAAGCATATAGAATTAATTAAACATCCCTCTATTATTTGCAAAATTATTGTCAAGGCCTCTAGAAACATCAAACTTTGCCCTGCATTTAGATCTATTAGAGCTCAAATCTCCATCTGAAGAAGTCCATTGCTCCTAGGGATGGCAGCGGTGCGGTTTAAGACCGAAAACCGCGGTAAACTTTACCAAAATATAAAACCGTCATGGTGCGGTTTCGGTTTTCGGTTTTGGTGTAGCGGTGCGGTTTTAGTTTTGACCAAAACCGCATAAAACAGCATCGTTTAGGCCATTATAATGATAAATCGCGGTACACTGCACCACATGGTGCGGTTTTGGTTTTACATAATGGTATACCGTCGCGGTGCGGTTTTGGTGTGGTGGTTCGGTGTTGCGGTGCAGTTTTGGTTTTATCCAAAACGTACCGAAACCGCACCGATGACATCCCTAATTGCTCATGATATCATGGCAGCATCGTATATATCACATGTCATTGCAACGCATTACTTTCAAGCACTCATCAATTCCGGCAACACTAGTCTTTTACTAGTTCTATTATGGGGAACTTAGTGATCGGGCCCTAGAATAAGCCCAGACTTGCAATAATGATATAAACAAATACCGTTTTACATCAGTTCCCTGGGCATGGAATAGCTATGAAGCATGGACACGGATATGGACACGGGACACGAAAAATCCTTAAAAAGTAGGACACGGATACAACAATGATACGTCAATTATATATATATATATATATATATATATATATATATATATATATATATATATAATTTGTTGGTATGCGTATATGATTAGAATAGTAGAAAGTTTATACCCCTAGTCTAGATGTCCTTTATATATAAAAATTAGTTGGCGTCAAGGGGTACCAAAGGCGTAGGAGTAGGCAGAGAGCCCTAACTTTGTTGTTTGAGAGCTTAAGTATTGTTATCGTATGAGATAGAGAGAAGGGGTCAGGCTAGGGTGTCGGAGTAAAGGATGGGGGTATAAGTGGATCATGAAGATCAGGCCCTTGGTTGATGCCTCATGGGTTATAAGTGAAATCAGGTTTAGTTAAAACTTGTGAACCCGTCGACCCGACCTAATTTTAAGTGAAACCAATCCAAAAATAAACAAAAAATAACAACGTATCCCCGTTGCATCCGACACGTATCTCTGTCGTATCCAATATTTTTGTTTTAATTTTTTTAATTTGGATACTCAGCCATATCCGCTACGTATCCAGCCGTATCCAGTTTTGATATATATCCGATATGGACACATGTTATGTTTCGGAGTATCCATACTTCCTAGTGGAATAGTTTTTGCCAGGGGTCCTTGTTGACTTTTTGGGCCCATTTTACATCATGTCCATTTCACAAACAAATGTCGTTTTACATTGGTGGACGCATCTCAAACGTCGGATTGAATGTATAAAGGGTATGGGTGAGATGCACCTTTCGTGGCTGTGTGCAAGTACGTATTGGATGAGTCTCGACTGTTCCCTATTGTTTACAGATGTATCTCGATTGTCGAAATTGAATGTAAAAAGCGTATGAGTTCGATGCACTTGTCGTGGCTATGTGTAAAGTACAAATCAGATGTATCTCGCTCGTCGGATTAAATGTAAAAAGGGTATGGGTGAGATGCACCCGTCGTGGCTGTGAGTACTGATTGGACAATCCAGATGCACCTGTGGCTTATCCCACGAGAGTAAAAATCATCCAGGAGCATCCCCAACTAGATATCATAAAGTAGGGAGGGACTTAATGCTAAAGGCAAACATTAGGGACAGACTTAACGCTAAAGGCAAACATTAGCTACCCTTAACGCTAAACTAGAACTGTTTCAGGTTCTGGACTCCAATTTACCCTTATTTTATTGTAAACCTACGTTCTTAACTTTCTAATACCACATGACCCAAGAAGTAGTTTAAGGTATCATCTGTCTCTCCCCTAGTTTAAATTTTAGTAATGTTCACCTTTATCTCTTCGCTTTTGACCCATCATATTTTATGCAATGCACATTATCCTGGATGCCTAAATCACTCTACATGTCGTCCCCATGTTTCAAGTCATAGAACCTCGGTTGTGAATTAACAAATTTGAAATCAGTATCCTCAATTATTGAGTTGCTCTGCAGTAGTATGGATATGTGCTATAGAATCTTGTCATTGGATATGTTCTTTATTACTTAACCAAGGAATAGAAACAAAAAAAACTCAATTGAAAATTTTGATAATTAAAATTTTGAATCAGGAATAGTCATTCTAGGCAACCCCACTCTCCCACCCCCTTCCAAGCCTCTCATAACTGCCCAATCTCACTCCCATCCCCTCCCATTGTCATTCTCATCAACTATGCTATCAAAGTCGGGACTAGTTCCTGGGCGGCATATTGCCGACCGATTAATTTCGATTCCGTCATTGCTGAGCGGAATCCCGACTAGTCCCCGACTAGACCCGACTAGCCCGACTAGTCCCCGACTAACGACTGCCGACTAGTCCCCAGGCAGCATTCTGCAAGCAAAATTTTTTTTTGAAAGGAGTCTGCGCTAGCAATTTTGTTTGGATTTTTTTACATTGGCTCAAAGTCTTGAGTCGCAAGACTCACAACTATGGCTCTTCCCTGTAATCATCTGTTGAGCACCTGAGAATCTCAGATAAAAACATAGACAAATAATTAGTTTATTTGTTGATATCCATATAACCCTATAATCAAAATTGGGGTTGTTCACTGATTAAACATCATCAAACAAATATTGTGATGAATTCTTAGTTCTGAGTCTTTTGACATGGGCATGAAGCCAATACAATTGTGTTATGTTAGACTGTTACTTATGTATTTATACCCATGCTGTGAAGTGTGAAGGTATGTATTGTTATTAACCGACTAATATCATATACTTATGGACATTTATCCTAGTTCATATATCATATATGTTTAGGGAGGGGTTAGAATAAGTTTTGGCCGACTAGTCCCGAATTAGTTCTAGTTGGCCCTTGGCGACTAGGGCCGACAACCGACTTTGACTGCATAGCTCATCAAATTGGAACACCCATTTGTTTATTGTGGGATGTGGTCAACTCTATATCTTCTCCCTTTGTAGACTTGGCACTCTTCGTTGACTTGGCATATATCTTACAGAAAATTAATCTTGACCTTGTAAATAATTCCATCAACTTTTAATCTAAACCTTTCATCTAGAAGCATGTAAAATTCGGAAAAAACACCCCTCATTTGCTTGAAAATTTATTGTTTAAGGCCCTCTAAATCAAATATACCAAAGTTAACCGTAAAATCTAGATCTATCGGATCGCATCCGCTGTATGATGAAGTCCATTGTTCTTGATGCCTTGGAGAAACATGATGGATCACTTGTCACCGCAATGAGTGACCTTTGAGCACTCATCATTGTGAACAAAGTCGGTTTTGAATTAATTCTTTTATTGTAGACTTATATCCTGAACTTTCGTATCGTACATGACCATGTAGTGTTATAATGTCACATTTTTCTCCCTGGGTTAAACTTCTAGTAATGTTCACTTTGACCAATTGTAGTTAAAAACTTAAAACAATACATAATATCTCCGACCTTGGTGCCTAAATAGCTCGACATGTTGTCCCCATGTTCTAAGTCATTAAAGCTAGGTTGTGAATTACTAGCATTGAGATCTGAACTTTCCATATTCAATTTTCTCTCTAGTAATATGGACAAGTGTCATTGAGCTTTGGATATTTCCCATATTACTAAGCCAAGAGGAGAGATAAAACCCTATATCGTGATTTTTAATAATGTTAAATACCCTCACACCCCAAAACCCGGGTTATAAGGGGAGGTCCATAGGGGGTATATTAAATGGGTGATGGGTGTCTCCCTCACCGATGTGGGACTATTCGTCAACGCTCCCCCTCACGTGGAGCACGCGTGGCAAGGCACGATCGGTGGAGAGCAACCGGAGCAAGAGATGATGAACTCTAGCTCTGATGCCATGTTAGATACCCTCACGCCCCAAAACCCGAGTTGTAAGAGGAGGTCCACAGGGGGTATATTAAGCGGGTGATGGGTGCCTCCCTCACCGATGTGGGACTATTCGTCAACAAATAAATTAAATTAATTATTGACTAGTTATTAAACCGTGCGATGTACGAATGGTTGCTATATCGCTCGAATCGTACTCACAACATGCATACTGAACCACAAGAGATGATCCACCTAGAATGGAGGACTGCGATGTTAGTCAAGACACACATAAATAACCACAAGAGAAGATTCGACTGCAGAGGAGTCATCCCCCCCCCCCCCTCCGCCCCCAACCATTGTCTCTTTTTTTTAGTGGGGCCACATAGCAACACCTCAAGGCTAGTCTTCCATTTTGATATATTGAAATTTTGGAATAATCATTCTATGCAACTCCTCTCTCCCGCCCATTATCCAAGTTTCTTAACTCTCCCACTTGCTCTCTTTCTCTTTCCAATCTAATTAATTACTCATTTACATATTTGTTACTTCTTTTGTGGTTCTTTTGCATCGCACATAGGGGTGGCAATGGGTCGGGTCAGGTCATAACGTGTCGAGTTGAGATATAGGTGCAATGGTAAAACTGAAAATGTCCAATCACTCGTTGCGCGTCATGTTGCGCAACAGTGCACAAAATAAAACTAAATAAATCGCCTTGGTAGGTTGGCACTAGGAAGTTCACACGGTAGATTAAAATTTTGTTCACTTATGTTGTCATCTCGCTAGCAGATTAGATTGTTTTCATGTGAGGTGGATTAATGTCAGGTGGTTCTCTTTCTCCCTCACTTGTAAAAGATAAACAGTTTGGGAGTTTTTGTGAAAAACTGGGTATAAGCATACAAGGCTTGTATTCATAATTAAACTACAACATGCACATATGTTTTTATAAGGAAACACTTCGCGGAGAAAGCATATATATGTTTTACAAGGAAATCCTTCGTAGAGAAAACCTTGCTGGCTTCTCGCTGGATGGTGAGAACAATCCACTAAGCAAAAAGTTCGGTTACAGACTTGGACACAAGAATGCACATGACTTACACAGAGTAACCCCTCCTCTCCATGTTGCCTTCTACCTTGTTCCTTTCAGCTTTTCACAAGCTCCATGCTCAGCTGCCTTCACAGTGCTCTAACACACATGACCCTAGTGCTCACCTAAGTCGCTGCTTGGATTCTCGTGATTCGCTCACCCGAAGATACCAACGCTCGCCGACGCAATGCTCGAAAGTGCCCAAAGGTGAATTGCACCCCACTGTGGGTGGTAGCACCTTTTAAGGGATTCCTTCGCCTGAGTAACTTATCTGACGAACAAGGAATTATGCTGGTAAACCCCGATTTCCTGCCCTACTAAGGGGAATTAGGGTTCTTCTTGCCGTTTCACCCGTGCAAGACCTAGCACTCACCTGCTTCACATGGAAGAACCCAACACATGGGATTTACAAGGGTCGGAAAGAGAAGACCAATCGTAACACCGAAATCAATAAAGAGATAAATCAATTTTGAATTCCATGAGTGAAAAAAACTCTAGCAATTAAAATAATCTAGCACACATATGGTAGGAACCACCCTCAAGCTTATAGGGTCTTACCGTAGGTGTAAGCTCAAGGGGAGGAGAGAAGGAGAAGGATTTCCAAGAGCCTCTCCAAGCAAAATTACACTTCTCTGATTTTCCACACACTAAGAGGAAAAAAGGTATATATAGGATAGATCAATCCTAAGGCGAGACCAGCCCTCGGATCAAGATCCAAAGGCCGAGATTACAAGTTTGACTTGAATCTGCCTTTACTGGGTGCTAGGCATCCGAATAATTGTTTGGATTGCCTTGTTCTGGTCTGAACATCCGTTCGGACGGAAGAAAACCCAGTCATCCTTGGAACAAGAGAATATGATTCGAACAATTATTCGAACTCCCTGTTCCCAAACTTCCCCAACGGTCCGAACAGCTTGCTCTAAGTTCGACCGTTCGCCTAGGAGTCCAAACATCTATTCGGACACCCGAATACAAGGAGTCCGAACAATTGTTTGGGCGCTTAGTATGGATTTCCAACACTTATAAATTTTCTAAATGTTGACTCCTCTCGACTTAGACTCCGACAAGATCCCGTTTTTCGAGAATGTAAAAATATTTTATTTTAATGCATGATATTCTAGAAATGAAAATCATTTTAAAACCGTGTCGAAATCCTCGAAAAGCGTGAATCAAATAAATGATGCAAACACACGCAAAACGATGCAATTGAGAAATATGATCTACCCTTGCGAACCCCCCCACACATACGACTCTCTCAAGTGAGTAACTAAGGTCGTGTGATGGATTTCTGAATCTGCTGATGATCTTGAACTTCTAACTCAACTGTAAAGGGCTTATATGTAATTTATCACAGATTAGTTTGACTCACAAATTAAGACAAACAAGGATGAAACCCCACAAGTGGTAACAAATACACCCAACCCGAACCCGACCGTCGACTGGTTTAATTAACGGGCCAAGATCTTAAACCCAAACCCGACTCACCTAATGAATAGGCAGCCCGACCCAACCTGTTTATTAAACGGGGTGGGTTAGGTTGACACGTTAACAAACCCCATGCAATTTATCAAGTGGAAGATACATTCTTTGTCAAAAAGTAAATGAAAAAGCACAAATTTAACTTAACGACCCTGAGAAATAGTAGCACATAAATGATCAATCATTAAAAGTCAATCATGTCTCTCTCGATTCAGAAGACGGAATCATAGCACCCGATTAGAGGCCCATATTGACCTATGTTTTAAATGGGTTGGGTTGCTGGCAGGTTGGCATGACCCATTAATTAAACGAGTCAAATCGTGTAACGCCCCGGATTTTTAATCAACTTAAATAAATAAGTTGATAAAAAATACGGAGAGTTTGGAGTAATTTTTTTATATTAAACAATAATATAGAAGAAAAAGAATTAAATTACTCAACTACATTAATAATAAACAAATTATTCTAGTTACATCAAAGCATTAAAAAGAACCAGTCCAACTACTAAAATAGAAAGAAAGACATAATCGAAGAGGAAAGAACCACACCTCACGAAAAGTCTAGTAACAAGACTACCGCTACTGATATAACTCCACAAATCACCTCC
>OX393549.1:95132194-95137013 GCA_947650365.1 Chamaelirium japonicum | reverse complement strand
ACACTAGATCGCGTGTTAGTCAGGCCAGAGTCGCAAAGAGAACTGATAGAGATCAGATTAATGTTAAGACGGGGGGCATGATGGACATGGGGTAGGGTCAGGCGACCAGAAGGGTCAGAGGTAGTAGTGACGGATCCACATTGCGGAATAGGGACGAGAGTCTCATCCGCAGTGCGAACCTCCTGGTGGGTGGTAGTGGGAGAACAGTCAGTGAGGACAGTGGAGTCAAAGGTGAGGTGATAGGAGGCACCCGAGTCGAAGATCCATGGAGCAGTAGTACCCGTAGTGGCAGAGAGACTGTGAGCTGTCGAAGAGCTGGTGGAGGCGAGGTACCGAAGCAGTAATTCCTCAAAGCGCTGTAGGCGGTCGGAGTAAGACCGAGACTGAGCAGAAGTACCCGGAGTGGCAGAGAGACCGTGATCTGTCGAAGAGCTGGTGGAGGCGAGGTATCGCAACAGTAACTCCTCAAAGCGCTGGAGGCGGTCGGAGTAAGACCGAGATGGAGCAGGAGTGGTGGCAGGCGGTGCTGGAGTAGAGAGATCAGCAGCAACAGTCTCGCCATCATGGCGGAGGAGACCCTGACGACGTCCACAGTCGACTGATGTGGTGGAGGGACGTGGCCTGAGAATACCATCAAAACGAGGAGACGGAGGGACTCGACGATCAGCGACGGTGTGCAGGCAGTATGGGAGCCGAGAGATGCTGTAGGAAGCTATATCTCTGAAGTACGGGGGCGAACCGGCACAAGGAAGGTCTGAGGCAGTCCGTACAGAGGAGACGGGCAGTTCGGTACAGAGGAGAAGGGGGGGGCGGTGGGGCTTCAGGGGGTGCAGGAGGGGGCGGGGGTGCAGGGGAGGGGGCGGGTGGGCTAAGGTAAGGGGTGGGGGGGGGCCTGTCGGGTAAAGAGGGTGGTCGGGGGGGTGGAGGAGGGGTTGGGAGGGTGGTCGGGTGGAGGAGGGGGGTCGGGGGGGGGGGGGGGGCGGGGGGGCCGGGCAGGTGAGGAGGAGGGGCGGGACGGTGGTCGGGTGGAGGAGGGGGGGGTCGGGGGGGTGGAGGAGGGGGGCGGGGGGGGCCGGGCGGGTGAGGAGGAGGGGCGGGAGGGCGGTGGGGCTGCCGGTGGGTGAGGAGGAAGGGCAGGGGGGGGGGGCGGGTGAGGAGGAGGGGCGGGAGGGCGGTGGGGCTGCCGGCGGGTGGGGAGGAGGGGCGGGGGGCTGCCGGCGGGTGAGGAGAAGGGGCGGGGGGCTGCCGGCGGGTGAGGAGAAGGGACGGGGGGGGCTGCCGAGCGGGTTAGGGGAGACCGGAGGGGAGGAGCTCGCCGGAAGGGGAGACCGTCATCGTCGCCGTCGCACAGGAGAACCCTAGAGCTCTGATACCATGTTAGGAGATGACGGCTAAGGTTTGGAGAGGAATAGAATGCATTCCATTGAGGGACTCAAGCCCAATATATGTACATGTATCCGACCCGACTGTACAGTAAACCCGACCCATCTATATGTACATTAACAGCATGAATTCTATTCACCTACCGATTATATTTGCAATGCATGGTTTGTTACTTAGTCACCTAGATTCTGCTCATGCCCCAGCATATGTGTTAATTTCAAGTTAGATTGTTTTTGTCTCCCGAACCTTACCTTCAACTTGAATTAGAAGTTACTTGGCATTCTTCATGCTGAATCTTTCAGGCTTCTACTTAATGTCTTGCTCTTGGGATGCCTGAACTTTCTCATTTCTTCTATCTTGTTATGCTTTAAGACTAAGATGTGTTAGTCAACCCAAAGTCCTAAATATCAAAGTACCTGCTCATGCTTTCTTTATCTTGTCGATCAAAGACGATCACAACTCTAATAATCAAGAAGGCTTGATAGAAATATTGAGGATAATATTCATCAACCCTGTAAATTGTTGCTGAATTTATGGCCAAAGCAATTTGGGGCAAGAGAGGAACTTACCAAGAGACCAAGAAGACCAGTTGGTGGGAAGGAGACCTATGTTATTGGTTAAACATGCTCATGCGAGGGGGGAGCAACATTCAAGTATCCTTGCAGGGCTTGGAAAGAATCTAAATGGAAACTGTAGATAGAAATTTTCAATATAGGGAACTGCATTAATATTTGGGGTATCAATATGGGATATCCAAGTTGAAATGCAATTCTATTTTCTATCTGTTTTTGAAAGTATTGCCTAACAATTAGCTTGCCATTTAAGTAAAACAAAATGTTATTTAGTCATTACTGGTGTTCTATAAAGTAAGTGCAATTGTCTTCATATACCAAAGGCTTACCGCATTTACTACAGCCTATGGACCTGTTTAGTGCAATGACCCTCTAGTGGCATTTTGAAATAAATTTATATCTTTGAGTCACCATGGGGGATCAACCAACTTAGAGATCCAGTCTTTCTTTTTTATTAAGTTTCAATTTATATATAGGCTTGAAGCTAGACCAAGGATTTAATTTATCGTGTATTTTGTGTGTGTTAGGTAGGGTTATGTTTGCGGGCATCATAGAATTCCATACGATGCTAATACTCAGCATGAGAAAATATGAGACCCTGCATATATATATAGTGATACAGTCTAGCCGCTTAACATACGGCCCCTACCTAGAGGGGTTTTTTTTCAAATTATTTTTTTCGAGGTTGATCACCACCCCTTTGGTAGCACATACATAAAATTTCAGCTCATTCTAAGACCTCTAGGTCTATCAAATGTGCTTATCAAATTAACGGTAAAAATGAACGATCGATAAAAGTCAAGCACATTTGATGCAAATAGGTCTTAGAATGAGCTGAATTTTTTGTGTGTGCTATCAAAGGGGAGGTAATCATTCTCGAAAAAAAAATTTGAAAAAAACCCTAGGATAGGGGTCGCATGTTAAGCGGTATATATATATATATATATATATATATATATATATATATATATATATATATATATATATATATATATATATATATATATATATATATATATATATATATATATATATATATATATATATATATATAGGGGCATGCTATGCTGCAGCATGCGGTGCGTGCGGCATCGCACCGCAGCCGTGTGATGCACTGCTGCGTGCATCGCATGCACGCAGCGCGTGCATCACACGGCTGCGGTGCGATGCCGCACGCACCGCATGCCGCATTCAAGCATTTCTCTCTCTATATATATATATACATATATATATATACATATATATAGGGGATGGGGAGCCTGGACCTCAGGTGCAGCCTCAACGCTGCACCCGGCTCTGCGGGCGCGCCACGTGTCGAAAATCCAGCGAGATCGGAAGCGGCGCGGGACTCACGGACAGAGAAAACCCCCTGCAGCTTTATGGCCGTCCGATCGGCATTGATCGGTCATCTGATCCCGTGCAGCACACCCCGTCGGTTCGGTTCGATTCCCATCCGTTGGATCGATGGGAATCGAACAGCCACAGACCTTTTTCGTTGTTACTGTAGCGGCTACAGTAACAGCGAAAAACTGTTCTGTCCGTTCGATTCCCATCGATCCAACGGATGGGAATCGAATTAACACACAATTGGGCCGGTCGATTCCCATACGTTGGATCGATCGGAATCAAACGGACAGAACAGTTTTTCGCTGTTACTGTAGCCGCTACAGTAACAGCGAAAAAGGTCTGTGGCTTTTCGATTCCCATCGATCCAACGGATGGGAATCGAATCGAACCGAGAGGGGTATGCTGCACGGGATCAGACGGCCCAATCAATGCCGATCGGACGGCCAGAAAGCTGCAGGGGGTTTTCTCTGTCCGTGAGTCCCGCGCCGCTTTCGATATCGCGGGATTTTCGACACGTGGCGCGCGCGCAGAGCCGGGTGCAGCGTTGACACTACACCTGAGGTCCAGGCTCCCCGTTATAGGGCTTAGGCGCGGTCCGCATCCGCAGCCGTCCGATGCGGTGCACCGCACCGCGCCACGTGCATCGGATGGCTGCGGATGTGGACCGCACCTAAGCATGCCCCTATATATATATATATATATATATATATATATATATATATATATAGAGAAAGAGAGAGAGAGAGAGAGAAATGCTATAATACGGCATGGCATGCGGTAAGTGTGGCACCGCACCGTAGCCGTCTGATGCACCGTTGCGTGCATACAATGCACGCAGCGCGTGCATCAGACGGTTGCGGTGCAGTGCCGCACGTACCGCATACCGCATTATAGCATGCCTATATATATATATAGTATATATATATATATATATATATATATATATATATATATATATATATATATAATATATATATATATATATATATATATATATATATATATATATATATATATATATAAAAGGAATGTTATAGTGAGCTATGAGCTACGGAAGGAGAAAATGAGCGACGATCATTTTGACCACCCTATAAGTATTGGAATTTTGTGAAAATTGGTGGCTGTGTTGTCTATGGTAACATAATCATCCTCACCAATTTTCAAGGAATTCCAAAACTTCTAGGGTAATCAAATGGTAGAAGCAAAATTAACGGTTACTACGGACGGTGGATAAAACTTCTACCGTTTGATGACCCTAGAAGTTTTGGAATTCCTTGAAAATTGGTGAGGATGATCATGGTACCCTAGAAAACACACCCACCAATTTTTACGAAATTTCAAAACTTCTAGGGTGGTCAAAATGATCGTAGCTCATTTTCCCTTCCGTAGCTCATAGCTCACTGTAACATTCCTCTCTCTCTCTCTATATATATATATATATATATATGGGAAGGGATACTCTCACTCATGAGATCTTACTCATAGAGTTACTAATGATCCCAGCCATCGATTCGGAT
>OX393549.1:95089694-95127194 GCA_947650365.1 Chamaelirium japonicum | reverse complement strand
CGCTCTCCCTCGATTGAGCGACTACGGTCTCTCTTTTTTCCTTGCCGATGATTTTCGCCATCGACTCCCTCCTTCACGAATCTTCCCAACCAGATTTTGTCAGCTCTGGACCTCCTCCACCTCGCTCTAGCGGCCAGCTCCCCTTATCCATGAGATCAAGCTGGATTTAGCCCCTCCTCCGCCTTGCACCAGTGGGCGGCCGCCATGCTCGAGCACTCCACTGGTCAGCCCCTCCTTCGCAGCTCTCTGGGTTCCTCTCGGCCAGGGACCTTGATTCACTGTGATCCTCTCCGATACTTGAGCACTCTAACGGTTAACAAGAAATGCAGCAAGATTTGTCGATCCCCTCCACCTCGATTCGATGTGATCCTCTTCGACAAGATCTGCAGTCCTACCTCCTCCGAAATCCGATCCAGTAACAACTCTCTCCGCCCCCATGCCGCACGAAGAAGCCTTCGTGTCAACTACACCTCTACTCAACTCGGCAGAAGCCTTGGATCCTCACTGATCATGACTGCTCGCATACGGGAGGAGAGATCTTTTCATGCGAGACAGATTCCTGCCTGGCACTATGATCTCTCTAATCCCCGATCCAGATCTGGAACCCTGATTGCTGAGGAATTTAAATAGGCCCCAGGCACCAGTTCAGATTTGGCATACCCAATTCAATTTTTTCACCCTAAACCAAATTTGGCACCCTGAGCTGGATTTCTAGCACCCCTCTTCAAGTTTTGTAATCAGAGTGGCTTCAAAGTGCTAAGGGCACCCCTTAGTCTAGAGATTACTATATGCAAGTCCAGCTTCTCCTCTTTGTAGGCACGGTGGTAGGAAATTATTCAAGGCACCCTTCAACCTGGTCACCTCTTTGGATCTTCTCAGTATCTACGTTGTGCACTGTGGTCTTCCGTCGATGGCTTTCGCCTTTCAACTTTGCGGGTGTACTCAGCCCTGCACGCCGCCTTATCTTAACGGTGTTGTATACTTGTATATACCCCTTTGCTTTCTCCTGGCACTACAACTACCTCTCAATATCTCCAGCAGCATGCCGTCCAGCTTCTATTTTGCCTTGACCAACCATATGCCCCCCAACTCCCGGCTGCTCCATCGGTACCTCCAGTGTTTTTTCCCTCTCCACCATGTCGGGTACCTATGCCACATGAATCCTGGACTTTGGGGCCTCGCACCACATGGCACCCGACACTTTTGTGCTCGCTCCCTGCCAGCCTGCACCGCCTGACCATCATGTAGTCTAGATCCATCACTACTATCTCAAATCCACGCATCTCTCTTCCCTTTATTTCATGCTCCTCAGCTTCACATGAATCTTATTTCTATTAGCCGCATTTGCGATTTTGAATAAGTGACATGTGACACATTTTCTTGTATTGTACAACATCCTCGTACTGGTTGGGTGATCGGTTCGGGTCGCTGTGGGTGCAAATTTTGGCAAGAAGTCTGCAAACAGCGGGACCCACCGGCCCTGCCTGGTGGGCCCCCGAAGACAATAGCGGGACCCACCGGCCCTGCCTGGTGGGCCCCCGAGTACCACAGCGGGACCCACCGGCCCTGCCTGGTGGGCCCCCGAGTACCACAGCGAGACCCACCGGCCCTGCCTGGTGGGCCCCCGAAGACAACAGCGGGACCCACCGGCCCTGCCTGGTGGGCCCCCTAGCAAACAGCGGGACCCACCGGCCCTGCCTGGTGGGCCCCCGAAGACAACAGCGGGACCCACCGGCCCTGCCTGGTGGGCCCCCGAGTACCACAGCGGGACCCACCGGCCCTGCCTGGTGGGCCCCCGAAGACCACAGCGGGACCCACCGGCCCTGCCTGGTGGGCCCCCGAAGACAACAGCGGGACCCACCGGCCCTGCCTGGTGGGCCCCCGAAGACCACAGCGGGACCCACCGGCCCTGCCTGGTGGGCCCCCGAGTACCACAGCGGGATCCACCGGCCCCTGCCTGGTGGGCCCCCGAGTACCACAGCGGGACCCACCGGCCCTGCCTGGTGGACCTCCGAAGACCACAGCGGGACCCACCGGCCCTGCGAGTACCACAGCGGGACCCACCGGCCCTGCCTGGTGGGCCCCCGAAGACAACAGCGGGACCCACCGGCCCTGCCTGGTGGGCCCCCGAGTACCACAGCGGGACCCACCGGCCCTGCCTGGTGGGCCCCCGAAGACAACAGCGGGACCCACCGGCCCTGCCTGGTGGGCCCCCGAGTACCACAGCGGGACCCACCAGCTTTACCTGGAGGATCCCTAGATGCTGCAGCAGAAACCGCCATTTACCACCAGAGAATCCTATAAATAGCAGAGCCTTCGAATGTAAATGGATCGAATCCAAGATCCAAAAACCATTTTCTACTTCCGAGATCCAAAAATTCTGATTTCCACTCTGAGATCTGATTTTCAGAACCAGAACTCTGAAATCTCTCAGCTCCCCATCTACCATCTCTCTTTGATCTTCTTCTCTCCTTCGAAGAGATCAGAGCGTTTCTTGTGATACTCGGCCTGTCGAGATCATATTAACATAAGTGTTAGTGAATTCGGGTTGCTCCCTATAGCACGGAGACGTAGGCTTCGGCTGAACTCCGAGATCACACCTCGAGTCAACATTCTCTCTGTTTGCATATTAATAGACTTCAACTTCAATCAACAGATCGACCAACGATCTTCGACGTCAAATTCAACTTCAATTGACTGGTGCTGCGAAGTCTTCGGGTCGGCACGAAGATTTTCCCCCACAGTCGCAGGGCGGGCGTGTTGTACCACCTTAAGCATCTTCATTTTCCCACTCCTCCTTTTAGGTTTTCTATTGATGTCACTTCTGATGCCGATCTATGACATTAACGATTAGGCTACAATTCTGAACCTAATCTAGTGCCTCGTTTTGTCTAGAGCTCTCGGTCAAGGATCAAACAATCGAAATATTTCGCAAAATTTTGTTAAATATTTTGTTTTTCTGAGACCTCGATACGAAATATCATATACAATCTCGATCGGTTGAAAAACTGCAGGATATTTCGTGATATATCATGAAATAACATGAAAATTCTCAAAAATTCATGAAATATTATGAAATAATACAAAATAAATCCCGAAACCCTCAAGTTTTTGGGTTTCAGAACTCAACACATAGAAAAAAATATGACTGGATTTAGGATAAGGTGTATTTTAGCTCGGCAACAATATTTACATAAAAACATGTAAGTAAATGATATCTGTTTACTTTAAGTTATTTTATGTAAATATCAAATAACCCCCATTTGATTTCAATAAAAATATCAAAAAAATATAAAAAATAAAATGAATCAAAAATTATATTTTCAATTTTAGCAAGAGAAAACAGTCTTCAGGGGTTTTATAAAATCCGCATGCTGAAAAAAATAGTTAAATCAACTCCTTTTTAGCTCAAAAAATTCCACAAGATGTAGAACTATAAGCGCATCTAGAACTATAAGCGCATCTAGAAAGCCATGGTTTATCAAAGAAAATTTTGAAGGAATAAAAACTTTTCTTTATATACTCTTTTTTTCCAGACTTAATAAAAAAATAGTGTTTCGCATTTCAATATAATTTTTGCACGATTTCAAATTTGCATAACTTTTTTTGTTTTAAGTCCATTTTCAAAATCGTTTGAAGCATTGTTTTAACAATCGAGTAATCTTTATTTTGAAAACATTTTTATTCACAAAATATATTTAAAACCATTTGAAAAACATAGATCATAACCGAACCAAACAAGACTGCACCAGAACACACTAGGCTCATAGACTAAAACACATCAAATACATGCTATATGAAGCTATACACCCCTATATAGGGTACAAATATTTTTCGAGTGTTCCAAAGTGTGTATCTATACTTGATTTATGACTATCCAGGGTTTCACTGAAAAATTCCATTAAAAAATCAATATTTCCACCATTTCTATAATACTGCAATATTTTCACATTGCAAAATATGTCCACAAAATATGTTCTTATCTAGTGTACATGTCAAAATATTGGTCTGTTACGATTCCTGTGCCCCCTCAAAACCAGTGATGAGAGGGAGGGCAACAGTATATGAAGACATGGAACTCCCCACCCCTTTACCGATGTGGGACTATTCTCAACACCCGCCCTGGGTGGGGGGCTCTGATACTGTGTTACGATTCCCGTGCCCCCTCAAAACCGGTGATGAGAGGGAGGGGGCAAAGGTATATGAAGACATGGAACTCCCACCCCTTTACCGATGTGGGACTATTCTCAACATGGTCGAAATGGTAATTTTGAACCTTGCTCCCAGTCGAGATCAAACAAACGAGTTCTAACAGATGAAAGCTTGACTCGGCTCGTTCGCAGCCCTAGTTGTAGGCATTTAGTCTCCATGAATTCAACTCATCAATGATACATAGGCCGCATTTAGATGTACCGCATAATCAAGGCAGTTTCTGATTTTTCTGAAAAATTAAAGTTCGGTATATACAGAGAAAACCCTAGAAATCTTTCAAATTAGAAAACTGCAAATTTATTGCAGATTTCCTTTCCATGTATTATGTTATCCTTTCCTAATATTCTTTAGCAACCGAACATGCAAAACTCTTGATTTAAGATTTCAATTTTTATTCGAAACTCAAAATAAATAACCATGATTTTCGAAGATAAAACACACGACAGCAGAATGGTTTCCTTAATATAGTTTTGATTCGGCTCGAACACGCCTATCGATGATGAACCATTTGTGCATGATCTTTACCTATCTCTGCCTTTTTTCAATTATTGTTCATTTTCGTTGGCTTCATGCAGAGGATAACCATTCCAGAGATAAGAGCCCATCCTTGGTTTCTGACGAATCTGCCCATAGAACTGACCGATGAGGTTCAGAGCTTACGGAACTCCGTTGTGAATGCTCCACCCCAGAGCATCGAGGATGCCATGTCCATAATACAGGAGGCGAGGCAACCCGTTGAGGCTCCAAAACTCCCGCAGTTTGTCGGGGGCAGTGCGGACCTTGACGATATCGACATGGATGCAGATGTTGACCCTGATGATGATATCGAAACAAGCGGGGACTTCGTATGTGCGCTGTGACGGTTGAGTGTCTTGTAACGGTTCAGCTCTGTGAATCTGTAATGGAATCAAGTGCCGTTTTAGGTTTTGAGGACATGGAATTCTTTTGTTGGGTCCAAGTTGATTGAAGGGTACTGTTCAGAAGTAGATTGAGGCTGCAAAAACATATGGAGCTCTACTTATTAGAAGGAGTCCTTTGTCATTTCAGCCCTTTGGATTATAATTTTTACCATAGCAATATAATGCAAATTAATATATTATTTTGGACCTTTATATCCTTTTTTGTTTAGATTCTTTTCTAGTCTAAGGGGTTCGTTCAGGGTTGCTCCCTGATTGTAAGGGCATCTTTAGTCCTTGCTCAAATCATTACTCAGATTTGAATCTGAGTAAAATTATCTAAAAAACAGCTCCGGTCCTTTACTTAAACTTTTATCAAACTGAGTTTTATTCAAATTTTTCACCAAATGAAGGGAGACTCAAACCCCGTACCAAATTCTAACAGTCATTTTCTAATACCTTCCTATATACAACGTACCATCCAATTTTGAGTTTTACTCAAATTTAAGTAAAAAATATGAATAAAATGGCAGGAGTACTTGTATCATATTGGTTTTACTTAAATTTGTGTAAGGACTGGAGTACTCAGGATCAAATTGAGTTTTTACTTAAATTTTTACTTAAATTTGAATAAAAAATTGAGTAAGGACTGGAGATGCTCTAAGAGCTGTTAACTGTATAGCAAAATATGTAGATGCTTATCTATTGACGGGTAATTTTAAGTTTCCTTGCATAATTCCACTCTCTGAGTTGCCTTGGTTAGATTTTCAGCATCAATCTTAGAAGATTGATGCCAGGCTGACACTAACGGTCCCATTTTTTTTTCCATCTACCTTATGCTTGACCCATCTTGGTGAGATCAGACTTGGATGGTTGGTAATTTTAAGAAATATTTTCCTGCTCGCGTACATCTATCTATAGATATCAAATATAGTACTGTCCTTCTAACTACTTTATTTGTCTGGGTTAGGTTACAACAATCATGAAGTACCCACAATCATAATAACAATATTCTTCAAATTCTTAAAACTTTATGAATAATTCTCGAACTTAAAGAGAAACGAATTCTTTGAATTATTCGGTGTCCTAAGACTTGCCCGAATAATCCCCGAATCCATCACGAATTATACGAATAATTCACGAATTTAACTATTTTTATAAGATTTTATTTTATTTTAATTATAAATATATGCTTTGTTATCTATTTGTACAAAAGAGCTAGTGTAATGTACGATTTTTTTTTTTATTTACGTTTCCGAACTTTTTGCCAAACCCATTGCGAACTTTTTTGAATTTTTCCAAACTTATCAAGTCAAACCATAAAAAAAGCACAACTACTGAGTTAATTCAGCTCTCTTTCTCTCCCCCTGGGTCCCACCAAAGCAATGCTATTTAACCAACTAATAGCGAACCCAACATCAAACCTATGTATAGGTGGCTAACACCATTGCCGATTCCTCCCCCCCCCCCCCCCCCCCCCCCCTTCCTCTCTCTCTCTCTCTCTCTCTCTCTCTCTCTCTCTCTCTCTCTCTCTCTCTCTCTCTCTCTCTACAGTATTGGAATGTTTTTTTAATCCGAGACAAATGAGCTGACAAACAATGGAGAGCATGCTTGCTACCGATTGATTTGCTGCACTCGCTTACAGTCCAATCATAATCCTCTCCAGTGATTGATCGATATCACGTCCCCTATCTATTGCTGACGTTTTGGGAAGCAACAAGTGGCAATCTAAAAATCAACGGACACGATCTATGGTCATGGGATGAACCCTAAGGGCATGCCACCACCCCCGGTCGCCACCCACCACCTGTCGCCGCCTCCATGCCGCTCCCGTCCACTGTATCCTCCGCCGCCACCGCCGCCAGCCACCATCTCTGTCAACCACCGGCCACCCGCTGTCGTCCCGCCGTCCGCCACCGGTGAGGGCGGCAATGAGTGTTGGCCGGCAGGGGTGGTCACTGACGACGGTGGTCAGCAACAGTGGCCTGCGGCAGTGGTAGGTGGTGGGCAGCTGCCGAAGGTGGTGCATCCCTCTTGGGTTCATCTCATGGCCGTAGATCGTGTCCTTTTTTCGGATCGCCACTGTCACTCCCCAAATCATCAATGATCATTAGGGAAGACTATCATCAGTGCAGAGGAATCGAGCCGACTACACTTGCTATTGGGGGTCCGACTATTTACAGCACTAAGATTACCGAGGGCAACGCATCTACTGAGAGAACGAAAGAAAGAAAGAAAAAACGGCCATACCCATGTGCAATGGATGAGGACAACTTAGACCTACTGTCGCATCCGCCCATCCCCATGCAGAACGCCGCTCACCTTTGTCGTTCGCATCCGCCGCTACTGGTTCCATGAAATATGTTGCCGCATCCCTCCTCCTCCCCAACCTGCCACCTTCTTCCTTCTACACTCGGCTACTGCAACCCATTTCCTTTACTCAAGACTCTGCCATGTGATTCTGAGTCCATCTATATCTCATCCGGCCATCGAAATGTCGAGTGTTCAACAATGGCCGAATGGGTTGTAGATGCACTCGACATCGCATGGCCGAGTGCAGAGTAAAGGGATCGGGTTGTACTGGACGAGTATAGGAGGAGGAAGGAGGGGGGGAAGGAATGAGGGATGTAGCGACATCTGTGATCGTTTCAATGTCAAGTTGGCAACTAGGGATGCATGCCCGTGTTTGTCGGCACTGCAACGGGCCGCCTTCGGCGGCAACACACCTGAACGCTTTCGGCAACAAAACACTTTCGACAACAACATCAACATTCATAGGAACACCCATTTTCTTGCCTGTGCCGATTGGCACGAAACGGGCGCCTTCGGCTCGACCAACTCCCCCTCCCCCTATAATCGATCAATCATAGCTGTCTCTGTTCGAATGGATTCCTCAAGATCGACCCGATGGTTTGGGGCGGCCGAAATTTCAGTAGGCGGGTTTATAGCCATTGATGCGAACAACGATCACCGGATGAACAATCAGGATTAGTGTAGTTTCAATGGGCCGGGATTTTAGGGGTTTAGTGCAGTTTAAATGAGTTGGGATTTGAAACCAAGGAGAGATCGTGCGTTGATTTTTGAACAAATGGTTGGATCTATTCGGTTTATTTTTGTCCAATCAGCTTTTTTGTTCCATTTTGTTTAGTCAGCGCAAAACCAATGTCTCTTGTTATATAGATTTGGGACCACATATGTGCTGATCAAACAGAACTAGAGTCAGAATAAAATGCCCTCCAAGTTTGAAGTCTGAACAAGTTCCTGAACTAAGACTGCATGAGCAACAATCACTTATCAAAGAGCAACAAGGGATTAGCTTCTAAATGCTTAGTCCCAAAGAACATCTTCAAAGAACAACAATCACTTGATTTTAATCACAAAATATACTTCAAAATTTTGTTGACAAGCTCTCACCATGGATTCCTCCAATTAAGACCCAATATTAGTTACAGCAAGTGGAAGAATATGAATGGATTCCTCCAATTTCATATAAAGATGCATTCATATTCATAACCAACTACCACCAAAAGAAAACAAAAAGAAAGTCATCCAAAATCCAGCCATTCCCCATACAAAAATATCCAGTAATTGACACTGGTTTAGCTCCAAAAAAATGGAAATGCAAATAAACCATAAATTGATTCCCAATTTACTTCTAATTTCCATGACTGATGCCAAACTCATGCTGGTTGATGTCTAACTGAAGGTCCATGTCAGTATTAAAATAGAACTTGTATTTAATATCAGAAATGAAAATAAATAGTTCAATAATAATGTCAAGACTACATCTACTACCAACTTGTAATAAATCTGAAACTTCATCAAAACCTTAATATACCTGAAAAAAATTGACAGATAGACATTCAATTTCTCTCCTCCAAACAAAATGATCTTGAAATGACAAAAATGCTTGTATTCACCTGAAACCTGATAGTAGAACATAAATATAAATTGATCTTCAAAAATATCTAAAAGAAAAAAACGAATAATACAAATAAGAAAAAAAAATATAATTACCTGCCAAATTAGGACACGTGGTAATTTCATGGCCTAATCTCTGACAATGGCTACATTTTCCTTATCTTTTGCTTGCACTCTCCTCCAAACCTGAACGACGATGTACATTATTCGGTGTTCTACCCACAGTTTTAGCTCGCTCTGGATCATGTATCATCGAAAGTTGTGTTCCTTTAGTTTGTGTTACACCATCAGTCCCCTCAACACATTCTAAATCATTAATGTGACAACCAAGATCCAATAGCCAATAGTCAAGAGCCAAGACTCCTAAGGCTGGGATGCTAAGATGGATGAAATGCGATAAGGTGAGGTGTACAAGGCCACTAGTTAGCCCCACATCGCCTGGAGAGAAGGAGATCATGAGCTACTTATATAATTTTCCCTCCCAAACATAGAAGACGCGTTTTAAAATCGTGCATCACTACAGATTTCGTAAGAACTCCGTAGTTAAGCGTGCTCGGGTAAGAGCAGTACTAGGATGGGTGACCTCCATAGGAAGTTCTCGTGAGGGCACGGGCAAAGCGGACAAAATCTTGTGTGTTTGGGGCGGATGTTACAACTTGGTATCAGAGCCGGTTCTCCTCGCAATGGGGAGTCTAACCCTACACGAGGACGTGTAGCCCTAAGGGGGGTGGATTGTGATGACCAAGATCCAATAGCCAATAGCCAAGACTCTTGAGGCTGGGATGCCAAGATGGATGAGATGAGGTGAAGTGAGGTGAGGTGTACAAGGCCAGGAGTTAGCTCTACATCTTTTGGAGATAAGAAGATCCTGAGCTACTTATATAATTTTTTCTCCCAAATATAGAAGACGCGTTTTAAAACCGTGTACTGTTATGGATTTCGTAAGAACTCTGTAGTTAAGCGTGCTCGGACCAGAGCAGTACTAGGATGGGTGACCTCCCTGGGAAGTTCTCGTACGGGCACGGACAAAGCGGACAAAATCTTGTGTGTTTGGGGCAGATGTTACAGAGTCCTTACAAAATCCGTAGCGACGCACGGTTTTAAAAGCATCCCAGCCTCAACAGTCTTGACTCTTGGCTATTGGCTATTGGATCTTGGTCGTCACAAACACTACTAATGGGACTCGTGTACCCATTTCGCAGTGTAGATCCATCACCCCTACCTCCGATCCCACTAGTCTCCTAACCTTACCTCGTGTTCACCTCGCTCCCCGCTTAAACATTAACTTAATATCTGTTAGTTCTCTTTGTGACTCAGGCTTGATCGTTATATTTACTTCTTCTTCTTGTTATGTGCAGGATCCATGGACGAGTTAGAGAGTTGGGCTGGACAGTAAAGCAGAGGGACTCTATCAGTTGGATCACCTTCAGGTTCCCACTTCCACTCCGTCAGCTCTGTCTGTTACCTCTAATGTCGACTTGTGGCATAGAAGGTTAGGTCACATATCCAGTGATCGACTCCAAAGCATTTTTCGCTCTATCGTTTTGGGTTGGGTGTCCTTCTCCCCTCTCTCTGTCTGCACTGGGTGTCGATTAGCAAAGCACCTTGCTCTTCCTTCTTCTACTAGTGTTTTCCATTCCAGCGCCCCTTTTGATCTTATGCACTCTGATGTGTGGGGTCCTGCTTCAGTTGCCTCTTTTACTGGTTTTTTGTATTATGTGAGCTTCATAGATGATTACTCCCGCTGCACTTGGGTCTATTTCATGGGTCGTCGCTCCGAGATTCCTCATATTTACAGGACTTTCACTACTATTCTTCACACCCAGTTTGATCGATGAATTAAGACTTTTCGGTCTGACTGTGCCCAGGAGTATCTCTCCTCTGAGATTCGTGAGATCCTTCAAACTCACGGCACTTGTCACGTCCCAGAAATCTGAAACCGACTCTTGGGGTGTGAATTGAGAAAAACCAAAGATTTTAGGGTTTGGTCAATTGTCTACTCCAATTAGGGTTTCTCATAGGGCTTCTACTCTCTCAAGGAATATTTTAAAACTTACCTTTTTTACGAAAAAGATTTTTATTTTGAAAGAAAATATAGAGATACCGTTTCATTAACAGGGAGATGATTACGCTTGACCTTTAGTCGGGATATCCTCTCAGTATGTGCGGCCTGCCAGTACCCCACATGCTGACAAAAGTTCCTCTTAGGGGAGCATGAGGCTCAAGTCTCTGACGGCGAGTCAAGTAGCCTCGCTCGCTCTCTAACACTCGGGCACTAGTTCACATATCCTATCTAATGGGCTAGTCAATTAGGTCACTTTAAGATTTATATTTTATTGTGAGCTATCCTAGGCTTGGGGCCTTGAGGAGAGGCCTACCAAAGAGAATACAGGTGTATCATTTCCATTAATAGCATACACTAAGCCAAATGAAGTACGATTACACTGCCAAAAGGAAAATGACTACTACAAAGCATACTGCAATCTAAGACTTCACCGTTGACCTCGTGCTGCGGCTACCCCTGAGTCTCCGAACCTGCAGAAAAGCCTACTCGTGGGAATGAGTAGCCCCCAAAATGAATTGGGAAATTAGCCAAATAAATGGCTAGTGACAAACTAACTGCCTAGGTAATTAATGACGCTCGCATTTTATACACTGTTTACTGATTAGCCTAGTTGTCCACTAAGTTCTCAATCATGCCCTAAGTGTCCATGTATTTGTCTACATTCGCATGCAATTCCTACTGTCACTAGGTTATCGAGAGTACCATTTTACAATTAATAAAATTAAACACACACAATGTGAACCCCGGATATTTTGTTCATCCTGCCCCCGGTCAGGCATTACTATAGGGCTTTTTATTTCGATGTAGAGAGCCAACTCTCTCGCCGCGCATACTCTGACACCATGCGCAAAGTCACCCATATGATCATAAGGGGTTTTCCATCTTTCATGGTGGAGCTCTATCGCCCAACTTGCTTTCCTTGGGGGCTTCAACTACCCCGGGACAGGATTGCTAGGCCAGTCCCTCTTCGAGGGCAACTCCTATTGGCTTTACCACAACCCCTGCCCGTGACCCCCTGACCTACTAATCTTCGGCTGTGCGCGTAGGGTGGTTCATGGCCCTTGCGCACACGGGGTCTGAATCTTTCCATAGAATATAATATCACACAATTATGATAATAAAGCAATTTCGATGTTTTACCCGGGATTCGTACCGCGCTCACAACCCATACATCACAATAACTATAAAAATTTACTCTCGCCCATATTTCCGTGTGCCCGAGTCTCCACACTCCACCCAGGAGAGTGAGCCCGATAATTATTATTTAATTATAAATTTCTAGCCTTAAGGGAATTCCTACTTATGGTGTCCAAGCAATCAGAAAATTTATTATTTAATTAAATTATTAAGCATGCGTCGCCGGACTCGTGACTCCGCATGCAAGGCTGGGTCCACTCGACCACATGCGACGATATCCGGCGGGACCCGCATGCAGCGTTATGGACACCAACCCTTAATTTCTATAACAACATAATTAATTATCTAAACAGCGTGCAGTATCACCTGAAAAGTATGCTCGGGCTGATGCTGCTAGGCGTCCTCTGCTCCGTCCCTGACTTGGTCTGCGTGCCCACTAACTGCCAAGTATACCAGTGGCCTATGGTCATTAAGTGTTACTAAAATATCGCTGGCTTAGGTCCTGATTGGTCGAGCCAAGAATTTATGCGTCATCGGACGCCGGTCTACTGGCACACAAAACGGTGCGTCAAAGGCACCGTCTTGGTTAGTCAGCGTTGTTGACGCCAAGTGTCCCACTAAGGTCTAATAGTAATGATTCGGCCAAATAGTTATGACCGTATCGGTCGATGACGGAATCGGCAAAGCCGATCACGGTCGGGCTTGATTTGCCGAAGGACGTGCTTGCACGGGAATTGCGCTAGTGACCATCCTAGGTTGCTAAGTAGCACCTCGTTGCCGCTAACAGGGTCGGTCTCGTGCGCAACAACTATATACGGTGTTTGGACCCGCATCGGCATCCTCAACCTTGCTATGAGCGTTATCCGGGGAGGTCAGGCCCGCTAACCTCTAGTGTGGGCTCTAAGGGCTTGACCGATATCGTGGGGAGATCGAGGGTCGGGGTTGGCGTACTAGGTCAGAGATTGGCATTGCCAGCTATCCAATCGCTGGATTTCGCCCGGTTTGGGTAAGGTTCTGTAGCGTGCACTAGGCTACGCCGGGACAAGGTTTGCCCTATGTCGGCTCTAAGTCGATTGCATAGCCGGTGGCCACCTGGCCGGCCGGCACTGGCTGCCTCAATAGCGATCCAAGGGGGGTCGGCTGCCACCGGGTGTTTGGCCGGGCTGCAGGATGATTGGCCTAGCCGTGGCTGGTCGGGATTCGTTGACTGCATAGCCGGCGGTCGCCATAACTGCGTCCGGCTCCTCCGTTGCGCTTGCGAATACTTTGCCGAATCGTCTTCATCCTCCAGGGTTCCGCTTACGCTCCCGATGGTGGATTTCTTTGGCACATCTTTCTTCTCGATTTGTAACCAAAAAAGTCTAGTACGCTTCGAGCAAGTGCTCGCTCATACACAATTTCCTAGAAAGAAAAAAAAAAACACCTAGGAAAAAAGGCCATGGGAACCGAGGATGGTCAACCCCCATCACTCGCCCAATCTACGGCTCTATTACATATCCACACACAGAGAGCAAATCCAGACAATGGCTAACTCGGGGTCCGACCCCCGGTAGCAAGCACAAACATAGATCTAGATTTTATAGCGGCGCCCTGCAAGAACGATTCATAGAACAAGCACAATATATATACATATGCAAGATCTAAGCGTAAGAACCCCGATGATCTCACGCGTTCATCATGCGCACACATTATGGTTTCATAAAAAATCATGAAACACACACCACTTATGCGGCTCTGATACTAATTGTTGGGAATAATCCCATGGTAGAGGCTCGCAGCGGAAACAATTTGGCGGTCGAAAGACCATTCATGGTGCGCGTTACACGATTTAAACTTTCATTGAAACTAATCTACATATGTGTGCATATGTATGCACGTGAATCAAACACCCTAACGACAATCTAGCGTAATGATTATCTAGCATGCATGCAAATCATAATGCTCGCTAGATCTACGTGTTAGATTATTCATACCTTCGTGCGGATCTTTTAACTGTGGAGAATTATCTTCTTTGTCGATGGAGACGGAAAATCGTTCGCGAAGAAGCCGATGATATGAATGGAAACGATGCCTTCTTGTTCACCCGATCTCACACGATGCACGAAACATCGCTCTCGGATCTCTGAGTGCCTCCGAAGAACGACCCTTCTCCTTCTACGAAACTCCACGCGAGGAAGACGAAGTTGCAAGCGGGAAAGTAGAGAGAGATTAGGGAGAGAACTAGGGAGATGAGAGAGGGAGGGGGTTTGGTTTTTGCATCCATATGGCCGGCCCCATAAGGCCCCCTATATAGGGCCAGTCTACCCCCTTGGATAATGATCCAAGGGGATAAGAACCTCCCACAATTATCTTCCCAAAATCACCCTTTTATCTCTCCTTGTATTTATCCGTTTTCCCACTTTTAGGGCTTGTTTTGACCAATTCAAAGTCCTATCCCTATCCATATGGCCGGCCCTATTGATGAGGGATTCTCATCCCTACAATATAGGGCATGCCCTAGCATGGTCTCCCACTGCTAGGGTCGGCCATAAGTGAGGTCCGGTAGAGTGAGTTTTTACCAAAACGCCCTGACGCCTCAATTTGACCATTTCTAGTGTGCGAGACCTAGCGGCCACTACTTAAGTGATCTTTACTAGTTACCTTACTATTAACTGAGGCCACCGGAGGGTGCCTCTAGCAAAGTCAACTAGTCAACTCGCAACATACCCCGGTGCATCGCACTTATGCAGCGAAGTTCACTTATGGCTAGGGATTACTACCTGCGCCTCTATACTAGTCTCGGGCATACCCCTTAGTACTCGCATGTAGTTACGCATCTACCGTGCTCTAGTGGCAAGCACACATGGAGCGTATACTTCTTTCTTCCTCTTAATGCTTATGGTGTTCCGAGGAGATGGTTCAAGAACCTTACATAATGTTGATAAGGTGGAACCATCAGGGACCGGGGTTCATGGCTTCCAACTCAAGCTCGATCGATACACTACCCGAGTGTACCATCGATCCTCTGAGCTCGAGTTAATCTGCGTGGCCATCCAGAGTGTGACGCAGACTACACTCCAATTCACCCGGACTTACTATGTTTTCCATCATACCCCTGCTCTCCGCTTAGTAGTGGTAAACACGTTGTCCCTCCACTTGATGTCATGATTCACTTCGAGCGGTAGAGACTACCGTCAGACTTGAATGATCATATGACTTGGTTCCTTCCAGGTTGATCTATACATCGTACCTCTGATTACCCCGTCGAGTAATCGAACCCGGTCAACAGTCAAACTGATGACCACCAGGCCTGGGTTTGGTACAGTGTAAGTCACACCAAGGAACGCACCTCCCTTCAGGGGTGTGGATGGCCTGCAGGGTGCAATACCAGCCGGGTAACCTAGTACACCGTGGTTTTGGATCACTGCATATGGATCCTCACACATTGGTGTGCCAAAGCACCACGCAACTGGTTAGTCCATCAGACGTGGTTCCTCATGGTTTAGGATTGTTTTACCCTAAGTAGAAACACGGCTTAGTGTACCAGTGTCTGCTCACTGATCTGTACACCATGTTAGTTTCGTTCAGCCACAGACATTGTGCCTAGTGATGACCATGGTGAAGACTTCCCATGAACTATCATCCCCAACAGTTTATCATGATGAGGCGACCAACCTGATCATAGCTGCGAAATAATTTAGATTATATGGGACCAATCCACTCAGTCTTCAACTCAGTGGACTACCATATAACCATGGCTCTCTGTTCTTAAAAGAACACGTAACTATGTTACGTACCTATATGCATCTCATATAATAACTATCAATCTTTATTAGACCAAAACATAAAGTTTTACAAGCTTAGAACACATCAATCCTAACAATTTCCCATTTGGTCTAGCGAAGCAAAACGATTTTGACTCCCATCGCATCCACATGTCGCTCGAATGCCTTGATAGGTATTGCCTTGGTGAAAGGATCAGCAACATTATCTGTAGATGCAATCTGTGTCACCGCTACTCGTCCTTGCTTTTGAAACTGCCGAATCAAGTGGAATTTGCGCTCGATGTGCTTCCCCTTTTGGTGATGTCTTGGCTCCTTTGCTTGTGCTACCGCCCCACTATTGTCGCAGTAAAGCACAATAGGTAACTGGGCCTCCGGTACGCACACCAAATCCGTAAGAAATTTCTTGAGCCATACCGCCTCTTTGGCTGCCTCGCATGCTGCAACGTACTCAGCCTCTATGGTAGAGTCCGTGATGCATTTCTGCTTCACACTCTGCCAACTAACCGCTGCTCCTTCTAACATAAACACAAATCCTGATGTCATTTTCTGGATTCCAAATCTGATATAAAGTCAGAATCTGTGTATCCAATCGGTGTCAGTTCCTGTACAGTGTAAACCAACTCATAGTCCCTTGTTCTACGAAGGTACTTGAGTATACACTTCACAGCTGTCTAGTGATCTGGACCCGGATTCGACTGAAACCGACCCATCATGCCCACTGCAAAACAGATATCTGGCCTTGTACAATGCATAACATACATTAGACTACCTAATGCCGAAGCATAAGGTATCTTCTGCATATCTGCTCTCTCCTCAGGTGTCTTAGGACATTGATCCTTAGACAGTTTTACGCCATGTTTAAATGGCATAAAATCCTTATTGGAGTTTTGCATGTCAAACCTAGCCATAACCTTATCTATATACGCGGCCTGTGACAGTGAGAGAATCATGTTCCGGTGATCTCGTGTTACCTTGATCCCCAAAACATAACTCGCTTTACTTAGGTCTTTTATATCGAACTGTGTTGACAACCAGACCTTTACCGTTGACAATGTTCCAACATCATTCCCAATAAGCAGAATATCGTCTACGTAAAGTATCAAATATACCACTGTAGTCTAATCACTCCTCTTGTATACACATGGTTCATCCTTATTTTGAGTAAATCCATATGACTGGATTGCCTGATCAAAATGAATGTTCCAACTTCTAGATGCTTGCTTTAGTCCATAAATGGACTTCTACAACTTGCAAACTAGATGTTCCTGACCCTCTGACTCAAAACCCGATGGCTGCATCATATAAATGTCTTCTTCCAAATTCTCATTGAGGAATACTGTCTTGACATCCATTTGCCAGATCTCCCAATTATAATGGGCTGCAATGGATATGAGGATCCAAATAGACTTTATCATAGCTACCGGCGAGAAGGTTTCATCAAAGTCGATTCCTTCTCTCTGGGTATAACCCTTGGCAACTAATCTAGCTTTATAAGTCTCAATAGTACCATCAGATCCTCTCTTCTTTTTATACACCCACTTACACCCAATATGTTTAATATTGGATGATGGTGTAACAAGAGTCCAGACAGCGTTATGGGACATTGATGCAATTTCTGTCTCCATAGCCTTTTGTCAGTCAGAGCTGTCAGAAGCTCACACTGCCTCATCGTAGCTCAGTGGGTCATCATCCTAACCTTCTGGATCAACCAATAAGATTTCTCCATAGTATCTGTCAGGAGCTCTGATGCTTCTCCCACTGCGATGAGGTGGTGGCAATGTTACAGGATGAATAGGTTCTACAGTTTCTGATATATTAGTGTTTGTGATATCAGCTCCCACTATGCTTTCGGATGCACTATCTGTACTAGTACCCAGCAGCTCATCCAGAACCACCTTACTAGCAGGCTTATGGTCCATAATATAATCATGTTCTAGGAAAATGGTATTCGTTGAAACGATTACCTTCTTTTCCTCAGGATCATAAAATAGTCCACCTTTAGTCTCTTTGGGATACCCTACATGCATACATGCTTTGGACTTTGGCTCCATCTTTTCCCTCTTGTCTATCCGCACATGTGCAGGACATCCTCATATTCTGAAATGCTGTAGTGTTGGCTTTTGCCTTGACCACAGTTCTCTAGGGGTCTGAGGCACTGATTTAGACGGAACGTGGTTCAGAACATATGCTGCTGTCTGAAGGGCATATCCCCAAAAGGTTGTTGGTAAACATGTATAACTTATCATGCTGCGAACCATGTCCAACAAGGTTCGATTCCTTCTCTTATAAACTCCATTCTTTTGTGGGGTACTTGAAGCAGTTAACTGGGATATTATCTCATGCTCCACCAAATACCCTAGAAACTCGTCAGATAGGTACTCACCTCCTCGATCAAATCGAAGGGTTTTTATATATTTATCTGTCTGCTTTTCTACTTCAGCCCTGAACTCTTTGAACATGCCAAAGGATTCTGACTTCTGATGCATCAGGTAAATGTAACCATATCTTGAGTAATCATCAGTAAAAGTGATGAAATACTCATGGCCTCCTATCGCCTTGATGCTCATGGGTCCACATACATCTGAATGGATTAACTCCAATACCTCAGTAGCTCTTACTCCTTTGCCTTTAGAGGCCCTCTTGGTCATCTTGCCTTCCAGGCAGGATTCATAGGTGGGAAGGATCTCCGTAGGATCTGTTTCCAGAAGCCCGGCCTTCACTATCTTATGGATCCTGTCTAAACCAATATGGCCAAGACGTAAGTGCCACAATTGGGTTAAATTCTCCGAAGGTTTCTTATGCTTAGATTAATTAACATTAAATACTGAAGTTATTATGTTATCCTTTTCAAATTTAGTACTGACAACATAGAGATGATTCTGAACCATTCCTCTTATTATAAAAGTTCCATTCAGCTTAAACGATACACCAGAAGTATCAAAATAAACTGAATAATCTTCATTAACTAAAGAAGAAACAGAAATCAAATTACGTCTCAAGGACGGTACATAAAAAACATCTCTAAGAGTCAAAGTCTTATTATTCGAAAAATTAAGATTAATATCTCCAATAGCTTCAGCAGCAGCCACGGTCTCAGTTCCCATGCTTAAGGTCACCTCTCCATCAAGCAACCTTCTGCTTTCCCGAAACCCCTGAAGAGAGTTACAGGCATGGTTAGTGGATCCTGAATCCACAATCCAACTAGCAAAAGAACTATTACTCGGAAAAAATGATTCAACTAGGAGTTGTAGATTACCTTCACCGGCATTCTGAGGCTTCTTGCAGTCCTTCTTCTAATGACCCTTCTGGCCACATCGGAAACACTTCGTGCCCGGTTTCTTTGATTCGCCAGATCCAGAGGCCCCAGCAGAGTCCTGCACAGGCACTGACTTAGGTTTCTTTTTATGTTTCTTGCCTTGAGGTTTACCAGACTTCTTGAAGGATCTGCGTTGCACGTGAAGTGCTTCGCCCTTCTGCTTGAAGCCATCCTCAGCTGCCTGGAGAGCTCCCAGAAGCTCTGTATTTGTCATAGCCAACTTGTTCAAATTAAAGTTGGTGACAAAGCCTTCAAAGGCTCCAGACAGTGACGAGCGGAAGATGTCTGTCATCACCTCGCCTTCTAGCACAATGTTCATGGTTGCTAGTTCGTTCTGGAACCCAAACATTTTTATCATGTATTCCTGAACTAGCGTCCCATTAGACATCTTAGTGCCGACGAGTTTCTTGATGGTAAGGTATCGCGTAACGCGATTGTGACATTCAAATATTTCCTTCAGATACAACATCATGTCAGAAGCGTTGGGCATCTCCTCGACCTGCTTCTGCAGAGTTGTTTGCAAGGATGTTATTATATAGCATTTACATATTTCATTAGATTCTTTCCAGTCAGTGAACATCTTTAACTATGCCTCTGTGGCATCAGGTCCTGGCAAATCTGGCTCAGGGTCATTCAGGGCTGTCATATGTTTACCAATCCTTAAGACCAGATAAAGGTTGCGCTTCCAGTCCTCATAGTTGGGACCGATAAGTTTGTGGTCATTTAGGATAGCGAATAGGGGGTCTAACTTAGTCATCTGAAAATAAAAGATTGAATAATGAGAATACAAGAAAACTTATTTTATGGATTTTTAAAACAAGCTAATTATATCCATATGTCAGCGCTACCCTCAAGCGAAGCCATCTCTATGGATTAGTTAACCATGTATGTAAGATCTCGAAATCGGCTACACCTGTCCGAGGGGGCAGTGTGCAGGTCTTCCGCTTACACGGGTCTTTCCCTTGACCCTATCCAAATCTGCCAACTAAGGGCTTTGATGAACCATGGTTTTTCTTTTGGCCAGTACCACGTGATCATCGTTGTCTTCGCAACAAATACCTCACGTGTACTTAGAATGCTTACCTACGAGCCTAGGCAATTACGGCACGGGAGTTCTAACGGCCCCCACGAGGGTGAGTAAAGCCTGAACACTTGGCACCGTAACCGTCATATCCCGAGAGAGATCACTAAGAAGCTTGGCATAGAAAAACACAGCTCTCACCCGAGGGGGTTATTGAGTTATGCCCTCCCACCCGAGCACGAAATGATTAGCCATGGAGGCCAAAGGATCTCTAAAAGTCCTTTCTTACATCCCTTATTAAATTTGAGAGTTATTTTACGAGTACGATTTTATGCCAATGCAAAGGTAGCGACCTTTTATATACTAGACCCTGGTCACACCATGCTCCCACTAGCGCTTCAAGCCCTTCGCCTAGCATTAATCATTCTCGGAATATCATAGTCCCTGCCTCAAGTGGATTTCTCCATTCAAGGGTCACATTACATATTCCGAGAATATCGATGCTCTGCAAAATTAGTTATCACGCTAATGCTCTGCAGCTTAGCCTAAAGTCAGACACACTGGAAAGGACTCCCACTAGTCATGGCGCCTCGCTTATAAATTTGACAATTGATGTTCAATGGATCTCCATCTCATCTTAGGTTTCGATGCTGGCCAAATAGGCACACCCGACTAGTCGGGTGTTGACCTAATGGTGGCATAACCATATGTGATGGGATCCCACTAACATCCAAAGTCAACTAAATAATAGGCGTCATCTAGCGGGATCCTATCCTCATACAGTCGCTTGGACCGGAGGGGAAAGGCATCCCTCTGATATTATCTCATCGGGGTTCGATATGAAACATAAAGAACTAATAAAGAAAGCAACCATTAAAACTGAATTAAGTTCAGGGTCCGACCCCTGAACCTAATTAGCACAGCGCAGGCCTCTAGCTTTCTTCGCAAGGTCCCTCGGTCCGGCTCCTCCGTCGCGCTTGCGAACACTTTGCCAAATCGTCTTCATCCTCCAGGGTTCCGTTTACGCTCCCGATGGTGGATTTCTTTGGCACATCTTTCTTCTCGATCTGTAACCGAAAAAGTCTAGTACGCTTCGAGCAAGTGCTCGCTTGTACACAATTTCCTAGAAAGAAAAGAAAACACACCTAGAAAAAAAGGCCATAGGAATCGAGGATGATCAACCCCCATCACTCGCCCAATCTACGGCTATATTACATATCCACACACATAGAGAGCAAATCCAGACAATGGCTAACTCAGGGTCCGACCCTCGGTAGCAAGCACAAACATAGATCTAGATTTTATAGCGGCGCCCTGCAAGAACGATTCATAGAACAAGCACAATATATATATATATATATATATATATATATATATATATATATATATATATATATATATATATATATACATATGCAAGATCTAAACGTAAGAACTCCGATGATCTCATGCGTTCATCATGCGCACACATGATGGTTTCATGAAAAATCATGAAATGCACACCACTTATGTGGCTCTGATACCAATTGTTGGGAATAATCCCATAGTAGAGGCTCGCAGCGGAAATAATTTGGCGGTTGAAAGACCGTTCATGGTGCGCGTTACACGATTTAAACTTTCATTGAAACTAATCTATATATGAGTGCATGTGTATGCACGTGAATCGAACATCCTAACGGCAATCTAGCGTAATGATTATCTAGCATGCATGCAAATCATAATGCTCACTAGATCTATGTGTTAGATTATTTATACCTTCGTGCGGATCTTTTAACCGCGGAGAATTATCTTCTTTGTCGATGGAGACGGAGGATCGTTCGCGAAGAAGCCGATGGTATGAATGGAGACGATGCCTCTTGTTCACCCGATCTCACACGATGCACGGAACATCGCTCTCGGATCTCTGAGTGCCTCCGAAGAACGACCCTTCTCCTTCTACGAAACTCCACACGAGGAAGACGAAGTTGCAAGCGGAAAAGTAGAGAGAGATTAGGGAGAGAACTAGGGAGATGAGAGAGGAAGGGGGTTCAGTTTTTGCATCCATATGGCCGGCCCCATAAGGCCCCCTATATAGGGCCGGCCTACCCCCTTGTATAATGATCCAAGGGGATAAGAACCTCCCACAATTATCTCCCCAAAATCACCCTTTATCTCTCCTTGTATTTATCCATTTTCCCATTTTTATGGCTTGTTTTGACCAATTCAAAGCCCTATCCCTATCCATATGGCCGGCCCTATTGACGAGGGATTCTCATCCGTACAATATAGGGCCGGCCCTAGCATGGCCTCCCACTGCTAGGGTCGGCCATAAGTGAGGTCCGGTAGAGTGAGTTTTTACTAAAACGCCCTGACGCCTCAATTTGACCATTTCTAGTGTGCGAGACCTAGCGGCCACTACTTAGTGATCTTTACTAGTTACCTTACTATTAACTGAGGCCACCAGAGGGTGCCTCTAGCAAAGTCAACTAGTCAACTCACAACATACCCCGGTGCATCGTACCTATGCAACGAAGTTCACTTATGGCTAGGGATTACTACCTGCGCCTCTGTACTAGTCTCGGGCATACCCCTTAGTACTCGCATGTAGTTACGCATCTACCGTTCTCTAGTGGCAAGCACACACAGAGCGTATACTTCTTTCTTCCTCTTAATGCTTATGGTGTTCCGAGGAGATGGTTCAAGAACCGTACATAATGTTGATAAGGTGGAACCATCAGGGACTGGGATTTATGGTTTCCAACTCAAGCTTGATCGACACACTACCCGAGTGTACCATCGATCCTCTAAGCTCGAGTTAACCTGCGTGGCCACCCAGAGTGCGACGCAGGCTGCACTACAATTCATCCGGACTTACTATATTCTCCATCATACCCCTGCTCTCCGCTTAGTAGTGGTAAACATGTTGTCCATCCACTTGATGCCATGATTCACTTCGAGCGGTGAAGACTACCGTCAGACTCGAATGATCATATGACTTGGTTCCTTCCAGGTTGACCTATATATCGTACCTCTGATTATCCCGTCGAGTAATCGAACCCGGTCAACAGTCAAACTGATGACCACCAGGCCTGGGTTTGGTACAGTGTAAGTAACACCAAGGAACGCACCCCCCTTCAGGGGTGTGGATGGCCTGCAGGAGTGACACACTAATGCAACGCCAGCTGGGTAACCCAGTACACCGTGGTTTTGGATCACTACATATGGATCCTCATACATTGGTGCGCCAAAGCACCACGCAACTGGTTAGTCCATCAGACGTGGTTCCTCAGGGTTTATGACCATTTTACCCTAAGCAAAAACATGGCTTAGTGTACCAGTGTCTGCTCACTGATCTGTACACCGTGTTAGTTCCGTTCAGCCACAGACACTGTGCCTGGTGATGACCATAGTGAAGACTTCCCATGAACTGTCATCCCCAACAGCTTATCATGATGAGGCGACCAACCTATCATAGCTGTGAACTGATTTAGATTATATGGGACCAATCCACTCAGTCTTCAACTCAGTGGACTACCATATAACCATGTCTCTCTGTTCTTAAAAGAATACGTAACTATGTTACGTACCTATATACATCTCATATAATAACTATCAATCTTTATTAGATCAAAACATAAAGTTTTACAAGCTTAGAACACATCAATCCTAACATCTCGCCGGGTCCGATCGACCCGCCAAAATAACGACTTAATTAAATATTTATTTATTTTAGGTGATTTTTGTGCACCGAAACACCTGCACACTGAGAGCTGTCTCCTCGCGACCCGAACCCTGACCCATTGCCCGGTCCCGCTCAAGTTCAACCCACAGCATCAACAACATAGATATTAAAATAATATTATAATAATTGGGTTGTTTTGCGCGGGAACACCCTGGAATGCCCGTCATTACACCCTACCCACCTTAATAGAATTTTCGTCCCGAAAATTAATCCTAAAACTAAGAATGCATAACCATCAATCTCTACCACCGAAGTGAAGAAAGATAAAAAAAAATAACAAAATAGAAATCACGGCTGGCGTGAAGATCCTTACTAATACCGACAACAAAAAGCTAAACCACTACACCAGTTATACCAAAAAGGAAGGCTCTCCCAACTTATACTAATCGAGTCACATAATTATTAGGATAGAAGTGTAAATCCAAATCCTCACATCGCGAATACGAGTTTTGACTTCTAGTTTCTTTTCTTATTATTACGGATTAAACCAAATCATGAGTTTTGATCATTAACCCTGCCTAGATAAGGGGCATCCCCCTTATCAGTTCTGCTGAGGGGTGTCCCCCATGGTATGGTTACTACCAAAATTCATAGATTCAGAAGCTCAGACTGCACTCAACTAACAGTGTTGATACCCAAAGTATATTCATGTATAGGGGCGCCCATACACCCATATATAATCTTATACTTTTAGTATCTACACTACAATCATAGGGATGCATACTACACATATGCGCCCATACATATATGTTTAAATACATATTCCTAAATAACATAACAATAGAAATGGCTCAACTAGTACGTCTAAACTTATATCCTATAAGGTTCCTCTCTAGAGCAAACGCTTCTATTACCCGTGCGAATACTACTATCCGGCTTAGAGAATACTAAATCCAAGATAACATAACTATGTCACATACCAACGAGAGTAAGGAAGGAACATCGTTGAATCAAAAACACCGATACTCTTTGAAACTCATAACATAAGCACTCCCACCGATGCTATTGTGGTATGACTCGAAAACCTTCTAAAGGTTACACTATGGTCTACAAATCAGGTGAAGAAGAAAACTTACTACCTGAGTAGAGAACAATGAAATAAGAGAATAATTAACCTAATGACATAAGAGAGCTGAAAACTAGAATACGACATGATACACACTACATAGTTGGATGACTAGTCCTAGACTAAAACAACTCTGATTTAGTTGAAGAAGTTACCTATTAGAAATCTAATAGCCAACTAGCACAAACCTGAACCTACTGAGTACTAATGAAAGTCAATCAGAATAAACTAAAGCAATGAAAGTTCACTAGCATCAGTAAGCAACTAGAAATAAGAGAGGGTGAAACGGCTAAACAATGACTACTCTTAAGATCCTAATTAATAAAGTATTTCCAAATTTCATAAATATAGGAAATTCCCTTGACATTATCACTAACATCCTTCTTGTACTCAATTATCGCAATTCCATCTTAACGTCACTGCTATCTGGCCAGTGTATTTTTTTTTTTTCGTGAGTCTCAACTGGAACTGTGTAACCAATTTCCAAAGCCTCCGAAGAGTTAGTGCGTATGTATCCGCCAAATCCTCCGAAGAGAAAGTGAGTAGCCGCCAAAGCCTCTGAAGAGTCAGTGCGTATGTATCCGCCAAATTCTTCGAAGAGAAAGTGCGTAGCCGCCAAAGCCTCCGAAGAGTCAGTGCGTATATATCCGCCAAATCCTCTGAAGAGAAAGTGCGTAGCCGCCAAAGCCTCCGAAGAGTCAGTGCGTATGTATCAACCAAATCCTCCGAAGAGAAAGTGTATAACCGCCAAAGCCTCCGAAGAGTCAATGCGTATGTATCCGCCAAATCCTTCGAAGAGAAAGTGCGTAGCCGCCAAAGCCTCTGAAGAGTCAATGCGTATGTATCCGCCAAATCCTCCGAAGACAAAATGCGTAACCTCACTATGTCCTCTACCGGACAGTCACAACCCACCGCCAAAGTTCCCAAGGAACAGTGCTTATGTTGTTGGCATTGTCAGTCAGCTTATTCAGGCTCCCCGATCTGTTCACTATGTCGCAGTACTCAGGATCATTCGCTATCTCTGGGGCACCATCACTTGTTCTTTGCTTCTCCCCTCCACCTCTACTCTAGTGCTGCGTGCCTATTCTAATGTAGACTGGGCAGAAGATGTTGCTACTCGCCGTTCTACCACCGGATACTGTGTGTTTCTTGGTGACTCCCTCATTTCTTGGCGCAGTAAGAAACAGGAGTCTGTTGCTCGCTCCAGCACCGAAGCCGAATACAGGACTATGTCTTCCACCACTACAGAGATTGTATGGCTTCGTCGCCTTCTCCTTGACCTGGGAGTTTTGATCTCCGAGCCCACACCCCTATTCTGTGACAATCGGAGTGCTATTCAGATTGCTAGCAACCCGATTTTTCATAAGCGGATGAAACATATAGAGGTTGATTGTCACTATGTTTGTCAGGAGTTCATTGCCCGGGCCATCTCCTTGCTATTCATTCATTCGTTGGAGCATACTGCTGATTTTCTCACAAATGCTCTTACAGTTGTTCGCTTCAAGCATTTTGTCAGCAAACTCCCAGTATATGATCCACAATGAGTTTGAGGGGGAGTGTTAATGTATAGAGATAGATCGAGTTTTATGTATAGTCATGTCGGGTTCATGTGCTATGAATGTACATATATATATTGGACTTTAGTCCCTCAATAGAGATTATTTCATTCTCTCCAACCTAGTCTCTATCTCCTAACATAAACAATTGAGTGCTGGAGTTAACTGATCTCCTCTACAATCGCCAAAGAGGAAGATTGTTAAAAGAAGAAGGTCAAAGCATCATGGTTTGAAGAATTATAGTTATGTTAAAAAAACATGTTGAAAAAAGAATTATGGTGATATAGAATTCAAACTCTATCGACCCCAAGAAAAAACACTTTGGATGGAGCTAGCACTCAAGCTGTATTGACCACTAGCGATGCGGTTTGTCAAAAAAATTATAGTATTCATTTATTTGGTGAGTGATGCTTTACTAAGATGTGGGACTTCCAATACTTGAGACAATTGACGAGTAATTCTTTTTTGGATCAATTTGCTTGCTCCTAACATATGCCAATTAGACTTATCCCTCCTAACATTATATTAATTAGAGTTACCCCTAACTTTGACTTAACCCCCCAAAATTTTTACTTGATAATTAGACGAAATTGGGGGTATCTCAAAAATACAGTTTAGGCTTTGGTGGGTAAGTTAAATTTTTTGCGGGTTAACTTCATTTTTTTTTAGAGTAATTCTAAGTAATATTATTTTAGGGGGGTAAGTTTAATTGACCTATTAACACCGGAGGGTAAGTTGAAGTCAATTTTTTTTTTTTAACAGATGCAAATAGGTTATAAAGAGAAAAAAGTACAAATTAATATTGACCATGGGCCAAGAAAATAAGGCCCAGAAGACCCAAACTACATGCCTTCAGCACCCATCGGACAATCAGAACCACCTAATCCGCGTGGGTTGGAGCTCACCGATTGTGTGGTCCAGATTAATGGGCCTTCCACAGCTCAAGTGTGCCGCATCTATTTAAGGCTCGATGGAACCCTAACTCTCCCTCTATTCGAAACCCTAGAGGCCGCTGCTTTCGTTCCCCTCTTCGGGCTCCTCTCTCGGCGGCGGCGCGCGCTTGTTCCTCGCAAGGGACGGTCGATCCAAGATGAAGGTACTCCGCTCTCCCCCCTTCAGTCCCTCGATTATACCAAGACCCCTTTTAGTTCGATGTTTCATCGCGCTCTCCGTTGCTGCGATCGTCGGTCATCAATTATTTCTTCCTTATTTCGATGGATTTGATTCACTTTTGTAATTTCTCGTGTCATTTCAGTTCAACATCGCGAATCCCACCACTGGATGCCAGAAGAAGCTTGAGATCGACGACGACCAGAAGCTGTGAGCCTCTTCTACATACTTTCTTTGACCAAATTGTTCTTCTGTGTTTTTTTTTTGCTTGATTTATTCTGCTATGGCGGTTCATCAATTGCGTGATCTTTGCATTGAGCTTCTGTTTCTAATGTTCCTTCTGATTTTGATTTATTAGGATTTCCTATTACCACACTTGTTTTATTTAGCTCTTTTTTTTGTTGATTTAGCACTTGGGATGATGGGCTTTAGTTAATATTTAGCGTTCAATTACCTCGGGCTTTTGGAGTCGATGTCTATCCACTGGGTGGACAAGTAATACTCTTACTAGGCAACTGCACGGATGCAATTCCTGGGGAAATAATGCCTTAGGGCGTGTTTGGTTGGTGGGCTTTCATCACTTGGGAATGGGAAATAGGCCGAAACCCTCACGTGATAAATAAGATGACGCTTTTGGTTGGTAAGTTTTCGTCACTTGGGGTTGGTAGGTTTTCGTCACTTGGGAATGGAAAATGGAGACCCATTTCTAATAAAATGATGGGAAAACATCGGGTATTGAAACCCCCACCCGCGCGAAAGGGAAATGATAACCTTACCCCCTCTCTAAGTCGGTGGTAACCAAACTCGCCCTAAGTGTTACAATGATATTTTCATGATCAAATTGTTTCATGGGTTTAGAGGTTACATTACAGTAAGATGTCTTGTAAAGGAAGATGTCAAGTTTGATTTCATGGGCTTAGAAGATACATTAAAGTAATGGACTAGTATTTGAATGCTAATTAGAATCTATTTTTGTCAAGGCAGATTAGTGAATGTGCTTGTGAATTTTGCTACTCCGTTTAGCATGTTAGATACCGTGTAGTAGTTGTCGCAAAGTCTTGATTCCCAAGGGGAACCATTAGTATCATAGTATGCACATAGATATCGGAAGAAATTCAGAAAGTGCGTAAAATCTCGAGAATCACGAGTCGACAATGATGAATAGGTATAATTGAACAAAATTTAGATTTCTGATTTTTATTGTTCTTACAACTGTGGAGCTCTGATAATAGCATGGCTTTTCTTAACCTGGATTATACCATAGGTTGAAAACAATTTTAAATTCTTTGTAATAAATTGGAGAAAATTGGCAGTGGGATTGAAATATGGGTTTTGTTTAAGTTGTCTCTCCAGTCTTGCTGTTTTTCTAGTGCTAATTTGTTTTATCAATTGGTTTTGTTTTCTAGTTGCCTCCATAGGTTGTTGGTAGGGGTTTATGCATCCTCCTCAATGGTTTGCTACAATGTTATCAAGGTGGTCATCTAGACTGTGGTCTAAACATCCTAGATGATGGTCTAAGTAGGCGGTAGCGTAAAATCTGCCCTACCCCATTGTTCACCCCCAAAAATCCTGACCTTGCCTATTGTTTTCTGGAGGAAAATAGAGGAAGTGGTAGCGGCCAGTGGCCACCATCGGTGGCTACTAGTAAGCTACGACGACATTGGTTTTTTTTTTTTAATATTTTGTAATACTACCTCCTCTCTCTCTCTCTTTCTCTTTCTCTCTCTTTCTTTCTCAAAAGCTTAGATTTTTGTATATATATGTCATGGTGAATCAGATGTTCATGGGTGAGGGTGAACTTTCAAAAAACCTAGATTTGTGTACATATAATGCCATATTCAACTAAATGTCCATCTAAAAAACATGAATCCAAAAAAACTTTTATATATACGTGTGCAAATAGAAACACATGCCTCTTTGTACAAGATCCAAACATGCACTCAAGGTTGGTATTTGATACATGTGATGTCGAGTAAGTGAAGCTTTAATAAGATAGAGAAATGTACCACGCAAATTTTAATGTACATGGAGAAATGCGTTGCAAGTTAGCGGGTCCAATCCCTATCACTTTAAGAAGATCTAATCAAGGTACAAAATAAGCTTGGTGAAATAGTGTTTTCTTAGTTCAAAATCACAGTATCTGTTGATCCTCAACCAATACGTACCGATCAGTATGTAATGGTTGGTACCGGTGTGAATCGGTCGATACCTGCTGATGGCTTCTTTTTATTATTCCGTTTCTATAATGGTACCCATGATAACTTTGTGGTTAGTTGATGCCCTATGATATTAACTCTAAGTTAATACACTTGCCTTGTAAAATTGGTTTATTGTGCCGAATTTTGGTTTAGAGGCAAAAACAAGGAAAATAACAGTATCTACCTATCAGGCTCAAAATGCTACGTATCGATCGATACGTACATGGTTTTAAAACTTTGTCGATACTGGTATCAACCGGTTTTTTGGCAACCACGACCGATACCCCCCCCCCCCCCCCCACACACACACACACACACCCACCCCCACACACGAAACGATCCATCCGTATCAGTTAGGTTGAACTCGGTACCCCTTGAAACATATATCTCCTTCGTATCGGCTGAGTTGAACTCGGTATCCGTCCGTATCGGCTGATACGCATTGTATCAACCGGTACACCCAAGTTTAACTCGGTATAGATTTTAAATTTTTTTCTTTTTCTTTTGATTTTTATTTTTATAAAAAGACTGGTACCGGTTTTGGCCTGTATCGGTCGATATTGAGTTGTATTGTCGGTAAGTATTGATCCGCGTCGACCAATATCGGTATCGTCGTATTGATACTCACATTTTAAACCTTGGGGACATACCGGCATTGGCCGATATTTATAACTATGGATCAAATGTAAAATGTAGTTTTAGATGATTTTTTTTGGTAAATGATGAGGGTTGAAATATCCATGATTTATTTAAGTGCCTCGATAATTAGACAAGGATGATTACATGGTGCCTAATGGAAGGGTGGCATAATATGAAGTTTAGAGACGAGGTCAATCTACGACAAATATTTCATGTTATTAATTGTACTTCACCGAGATGCCTATTTGGTATTGACTGTAAATATAAGACTACAAGGGAAAATGTACTGGACTTGTGATTAATTGACTTGTTGACAACCAGTGAAATCAGTTAACTTGAATGGCTCTGGTAGGTATTGATCCGGCGTCGACCAATATTGGTATCGATACTCGCATTTTAAACTTTGGGTACGAACCGGCATTGGTTGATATTTATAACTATTGATCAAATGTAAAATGCAACTCTAGATGTTTTTTTTTGGTAAATGACGAGGGTTGAAATATCGATGATTTATTTAAATGTCTTGATAATCAGACAAGGATGATTACATGGTGCCTAATGGAAGGTGGCATAATTTGATGTTTAGAAGCGAGGTCAATCTACGAAAGATTTCGTGTTATTAATTGTACTTCACCGAGATTCCTATTTGGTATCGACTGTAAATATAAGACTACATGGGAAAATGTACTGTACTTATGATTAATTGACTTGTTGAAGACCAGTGAAATCAGTTAACTTGAATGGTGATCTAGCTAATGTAGCAATGTGGGAAAAGGTATCTGGTCAGCTTGTTTGATAATAGAATTTCGGTTTGTTCTTAGATAGCAGCTTGCAAACTGAGGTTTGCGCTCAGATTTGAATATTATTTGGGTTGGAAAGCCAAAGTTGTTTTGGGTCATATTGCTCATGCCAGGATAAATTCTTCACTAATGATACGTTCTTCTGTTTTTTTTTCATGAAGTATTAAGGCTAAGCGATTATTCAGTAGCCAAACAAATTGAGTTCTGAGAAGCACAGACCTATGAATCAAATGGGCAATTAACTTTTGACAGGCTGTCAGTATAGGCTATATCTTTTTTCAAGTATGCTTATCCTCTTGAAGTTGATTTTTATTTACTTCTTGTTCTCCTGGTGGCTCATAAAGGCGCCTTCAGTTGTTATGCAAGTAAATGTCTTTCAGTACACTAAACAAAAATATTGAGATGATTATAGCGTGACAAAAAGCTTCTTTTCCTGTTTTTAAAATAAGACACCGTTAGGTTTCTTGACAAGGCTCATTGAATATGTTTAGAATTGTATGATGTTTGCTCTTTTTATATGTGAGCTCAGGTTTGAGCTAAAGTCTTAGCTTTGTTGATTTTACTTTGGGCAAAAAGAAAATAGAAAACAACTATCTGGGAAGCATGGATCTAAAGAATAGTTAACAAGAAAAATCTTGTGTCCCAAATGTGTAAGTCTTGCAGGAAGTAGAAACTTACATGTTTTGTTCAGTATGCCTTTATATTTCTTTGTGTGCACTGGTGGTTTTTTCTTTTTTATGTGTGTGGATGTGTTGGGTGGAGGGGGGGGGGGGGGGTGTGACTAAAATATTTTAAATCCTTCTAGATGGACAGGAGCTCTCTCCGGTTCATCACAGTTGTCTTAATGTGTCATGGTTTAGATGATCTATCCCACAAGTTTGCGATGTTTTTGAGTGCAACATCCGGCTCCATCCCAAAAATCTGGACCTCCCATTTTCTTGTCACCAACTGGTCATTGATCCCCTCACATGGACGTTATGCATCATTTATTGATTGATTCGAGGTGGCTTTAGAGGAGAGGTTGTTTGAGAAAAAGTCCCTTTTTTTATGTATAATATTTTATTGGACTTGGATTTTTTTTGTTTTTTGGATTTACTATAATGCTCATCTCCCTATGTGGCTTTTTACAAAACTAGGCAGAATTCCCCAAACAACTCTTTTGTTTTAACAACACTTTTTTGTTTCTTAATAATCGGCATCAGTGGAACACACCACCTAAAATAGTTGTTTGCTTTACCTATCTTGATTCTGTTGGGACAGTTTGTCAGTTGCAATGTAAGATGGGTCATGATTTTGGTGCCATTTTCTATTTTGTGTGTGCTAAACTTCTGAGTACATTCCCTTCCAAAAAAAAGTGTTGCACTATGATTGTGGTCAGAGGCAATGCTTAGAATGATATAGCAAGGTCCAAGTTCAGGGCCTAAATAGATCTTGTTTCTATGTATGTGTAACACCAAAGGTTAGTCATTACTTCAACTTGTCTCCAATCCTATGAGACTGTGTGCTAAAAAACTAAATTTTCTGACTGTTAACGCCTGCGAATCTGCGATTGTGATCAATTTAATTTGGCTAAGACTCTCTCTCTCTCTCCCTCCCTTCCTCGTGATGCTTCACAATTGTTCTAATTTATAGTTGTTTTATTTTGTCGTTGAAAAGCTTTTCATACACTGCTCCTTAAATATTTTTGTCTAAATGTTGCAGCCGCGCATTCTATGACAAAAGAATTTCTCAGGAAGTCAGTGGAGATGCTCTGGGTGAGGTATGATGTAGCTGTTTAAAGTATTTATGTTCTTATAATTTTGATGTCAATTTCATTTTGAACTAGAAAAAATTATAAATAGAACCTCCTGGTTCTTGCTTGTGTAGGAATTCAGGGGCTATGTTTTCAAAATCATGGGAGGATGTGACAAACAAGGGTTCCCCATGAAGCAGGGCGTGCTAACTCCTGGCCGCGTCCGCCTGCTGCTGCATAGAGGCAAGTACTCTTTTTTATGGTCAAATTACTAGCATCAACATAATATGTGTGACAATGGAGTCAAATCTTGGCAGATTTCGTACTAAATGACCGAAAAGGTCTTTTTTTTAAGGTCCCAACATAGAAATTGTTTGGATTCCATAGTACCAAATTTACGTTAGAAATCGTCTTTTTTTTTTCAGACAATCTTACTGAAACATTCTATTCTTTTTAGCAATAGATTCCATCTTTTTCCTCCATTGCGGAGATTTTCTTACCAGACTGATATTTGATCAACCTTTGATCAAAATCGAGCAAAAGTCGATCGATCAGATAATTATCTGCCAAAATCTTTCCATAAGAAGTACAAAACTTCCATTGACAATTGATCGAAATCTGTTAAGTTCCTTTTTTTGACCGGCCGAAATCGACATGTAAAACCTTTTGTGATTACCATGCTTCATTGTACAACGCCTGCTTTGATACTAATCATTAGCAGTTATGACCATGTTATTTATTTTTTCTGGTGAACTTTTGGAGAAGGAATGGCCCTATGTTTATTGGATCCGTATGTTCTTGCTTCATTTGCTGTTGCCTCTGTGGCAGGTACGCCTTGCTTCCGTGGATACGGAAGGCGTAATGGGGAGCGCAGGAGGAAATCTGTTCGTGGATGCATTGTGAGTCCCGATCTCTCAGTTCTGAACCTGGTCATTGTCAAGAAGGGCGACAACGATCTACCTGGTTTGACCGACATCGAGAAGCCGAGGATGAGAGGGCCGAAGAGGGCCTCCAAAATCCGGAAGCTGTTCAACCTTTCCAAGGAGGACGATGTCCGCAAATACGTCAACACATACCGTCGAACCTTCACCAACAAAGCAGGTAGGCTTCATTCCTCCATCACGACTTCTGTTCCCAATATCCGGAATCCAGTTCGAGTTCATTGTGAACCACTCGATGGTTTGCAGGCAAGAAGTGTAGCAAGGCGCCCAAGATCCAGAGGCTGGTGACTCCCTTGACACTGCAGAGGAAGCGATCGAGGATCGCGGAGAAGAAGAAGAGGATCGCGAAGGCCAAGTCCGAGGCGGCAGAGTACCAGAAGCTTCTGGCTACGAGGCTCAAGGAGCAGAGGGATCGCAGGAGCGAGAGCCTGGCGAGGAAGAGGTCCAGGCTTTCTGCTGCTTCCAAGCAGACTGCTGCGGCCTAAACATTGTGTCTGATTGAAGGGGAGAGACTTTGTCTGTGTTGGTTGACCTTCTCTGTTTCATGCTAGTTTTGTTTTGACTGCTTGCCAGTTTCCTTTTGAGTTATTTGAGGCTTTTGTATGGGGACAAGTATTTCCTTTGAATTCTTCGTATGCTTGTGGCTTCATAAGTAAGAAATCCTTGGCTAAGGAAATTATTAGCGCATAATGGAAGTGCTAATGTTTTTTTTTTTTTTTGAGTGATGAAACTTGGATGGGTTTGAAATTAATTGGATTCTCAAAGTTATAAAGTACAGCTTGCCTGGTGTTGGATTATTGATCCCAAGATGGAAGGTTTCTGCTTCATTTTTGACCGTTGGGGTTGATCGGACGGTGGAGCCGGGTGCTTGGCATTGGTTTCCCATCAACCCAAAGGATGGAGGAATCTAGATGTTATGAAGGCAGTTTATAGGGGCATTTTTTACTAGCCTGAGCCAATTGGGTTTGGTTTATTGCGGGTTTTGATCGGCTCTGATGTGTTCAGATTAGAGCCCATCAAACTGGGTTTTGAGTAAGGGTGCAAGTTGTTTGGATTTGAGCTAATCTGTATCGGAACCAAACTAGATCGGTTCTACCATATTGAAACCACAACCAACCTGATTTGTTATTAGGCTTGATCTGACCCCCCCACTCACATTTAGGTCAGATTGGGTCCGTATTTGGTCTAAAAAAAATAATGGCTATTAGCTAGTTATTGACAAGCTAGGGGCCATTTTTGGCTTTAGCGACATGTTAAGTTCTCTTGGTAGTTCGTTCAATGTTAAAGAACAGAAGGTTATTTGTGTGGTGTGAAGTAGTCCCAAGTTTAAACTTGTGACATATATATAGGGGACTTATCATATATGTTGATTAATATATATAGGGGCCTGGGAAGCTAAACTTAAGTTCACCATTCAAATGGGAACTCGAATGAAGAAGCTGCCATATGTTCTGAGAAAGTCAACAATTGCGACTGGAGATATTTATATATAAACATATACGAGGATATCTATACAATATTTTAGGGTTTTGTGGGGGGGATAAATATTTAATTGAGTTGAAAGACAAACCGTAAGAGACAAACACAGCCGTTCATTGCTGTTAGGGTGAGTGCCATTCACTTGGAAAAGATAGATTAACAGCTGTGATTGATCCGACCAGCCCTCCAAAAATGGAAAGTGATTGTATCCGTCCAGCTGGGTTAAAAATGGAAGTGATCAATACGCCATTCATTACCATCATAGCCGTCGGTTTCACCTGCCTTCTTTAATTGAATCCGATCACAGCCGTTTGTTTCACCCCTCCTCCCTTAACTGAGCCCCAAATCTCAGCCCTCCTAACGTAACTGAACCCCCAAATCTCGATGATTGGCACTGCGATCTCCCCTACCGATCGCCCGATCTCCCTTACCATCTCCTTCGCCAACCCACTCAATCACCCCTTCCGACTACCCACCGATCTCCCCTGGCCTCCCGACCACCCACGATGTGACGACCAAGATCCAATAGGCCAATATCCAAGAGCCAAGACTCCTGAGGCGGGAATGCCAAGATGGATGAGGTGAGGTGAGGTGAGGTGTACAAGGCCATGAGTTAGCCCCACATCGCCTGGAGAGAAGGAGATCCTGAGCTACTTATATAATTTCCCCTCCCAAACATAGAAGACGCGTTTTAAAACCGTGCACCGCTACGGATTTCGTAAGAACTCCGTAGTTAAGTGTGCTCGAGCGAGAGTAGTACCAGGATGGGTGACCTCCCTGGGAAGTTCTCGTGCCGGCACGGGCAAAGCGGACAATATCTTGTGTGTTTGGGGCGGATGTTACACACGATCTCCTCACCGATCTCTCAACAGCGGCTGCAGTGCCTTGCGACGGGTCCGCCACTGCCCGATCTCTCAACATCGACTGCAGTGCCTTGCGACGGGTCCGCCACTTCCCGATCTCTCAACAGCGGCGGCCGTGCCCTGAACGGGTCCCCCTCCCCTCTCCTTCTCTAGTGGATCGACAAAAAGGGGATGGGGCTGTTCTCCTCCGGTAGATCCGCAGCCAGGGAGAGCTGGATTGGGTGGATCCAACAGCGAAGGAGAGGACCGATCTCCGCCGGTGAACATGTCTCTCGCTCGATCTCTCTCAATCTCAGTTTTTTTTTTTTTTGATTGCAGCTCTCTCTCTTACTCTCTCGAGGTGATGATTTTTTTCCCTTCTTTTTTTCCTTTTTTTTTCTCTCATCTCAGTTTTTTTTTTTTTTTTTGGATTGCAATCCTATGCTGTCGTCAGCGGGGTTGGGGTCGTCGTCGGTGAACAAGTGAACACGAGGTCTCTCACTCGATGTCTCTCAATCTTAGATTTTTTTGTTTATTGCAGCTCTCCATCTCTCTCGATCTCCCTTTTTTTTTTATTGCAGATCTGCTGTTGCCGGTTCGGTCGAGGGAGATGGAGGTCATGATTTTTTCCCCCTTCTTTTTTTCCTTTCCTTTTTTTTTTCTCTCATCTCATGTTTTTTCTTGGCTTGCAGACCTATGCTGCACCGGCGGGGTCGGGGTCATCGCCGGTGAAAAGGTGAACATGTCTCTCACTCGATCTCTCTCGATCTCATATTTGTTTTTTTGATTGTAGCTCTCAATCTCTCTTTCGATCTTAGTGTTTTTTTTTTCTCTTTTTTTTTTATTGCAGCTCTATTTCTCTCGATTTCAATTTTTTTTTATTGCAGGCCTGTTGTTGCAGGCTGGGTCGGTGTCTTCGTCAGTGAACAGGTCTCTCCCTCTCGATCTTCAGTTTTTTTTATTGCAGCTCTCTATCTCTCTCGATCTTCAGTTTTTTTTTTATTACAGCTCTCTCTCTCTCGAACTCAGTTTTTTTTTATTGCAGCTCTATCTCTCGATCTTAGTTTTTTTAGGAGATTTTTTT
>OX393549.1:95044694-95084694 GCA_947650365.1 Chamaelirium japonicum | reverse complement strand
TGGAGAAGTTGGAGGAAGAAGAAGAAGTAGGAAAGCAGGAGGGCAACAATGGTTTTATCGGAACTGGAGATGGTGGCCGAGGCGGAGGGTGATGGTGGTGGCATGAATGGCAAGCTAGAAGTTGGGGATGAGTGTAATGACTAAAGAGGGAATAAATTTTTTAGGGAGACTTAACCTTAAGCCCTTTAAGCATATGCTGTATTAGCTAAAGGATAGGCATTGTTTCAATATTGTACCAAGTCCCCTCCCAAACATTGTGTGCTACAACAAGTCCGTAATCCTTATTTACCCCCTCACATGCTACAGTAAGAGTATCCATTTATCTCTAGCAAGAGTATCCATTCATTGGTTGACACTGTGCATGTAGCGATTGCTACAGTGATTTCACTGTAGCTGTCGCAGTGATATCACTGTAGCAAGAGTATCAATTTGATTTGGTAGGAGTATCAATTTAGCGAATTGACTATTGCTATAATGATTTTACTATAGCAAGAGTATCAATTAGTCTGAATGGATACTCTTGCTATAATGATTTCATTATCGCAAAAATATCAATTCTGTTTGTTAAGAGTATCAATTAGTCTGAATGGATACTCTTGCCACAACGAAATCACTGTAGCAACCGCAGCATAAAAGTGTGACCCGACGAATAGATACTCGTGTTGATGACGGATGTATAGTATTGCTACAATGTATTCACTGTAGCAACCACTACATGCATAGTGTGTAATCAGCGAATGGATACTCATGCCGAAGATGAATGAATACGCTTATCGAAAACGAATGTATACTCATGCTGGAGGGGCAATTTCATAATTTAAAGGGTAGAAAACAAAAACAACATTTTTGGTTAGGGACTTGCTATAAAACCGTGTACTTGAAGAGAAACATTAGCTAAAATCTTAACAAGTCATATCATTTAGCTTAAATAAATACCCATTTTAAAAAAAAAGTTTTCTAGGTGCCATCACTGATTACATGGGTGCAAATAAAGAACCCAAATCGTCTTCCTCTTTTCTGTGCCCGAGTCCCTTTCTCTGCCCCATTGCCTGCACCCCAAGTCACAGCCACCCCTTGCACCCATAACCGACCAGTGCATCGCACTCAGCCCCATGCAAGGGTATGGATTGGTTCCAGGGATGGCAACGGTGCGGTTTAAAACCGCAAACCGCGAAGGTTTGCCAAAATATAAAACCGTTGCGGTGCGGTGCGCTTTCGGTGTGCGGTGCGGTTTCGGTTTTACCCAAAACCGCAAAAAACCGTACCGTTTAGACCATTATAATGTTAAACCGCGGTGCACCGCACTGTATGGTGCGATTTCAGTTTTATATACGGTACACCGTCGCGGTGCGGTGCGATTTTGGTGTGGCGGTTCGGTGTTGTGGTGTGGTTTTGGTTTTACCGAAAACCGCATCATTGCCATCCCTAGAGCTTGGTTCCAACTTTGCACCTGATCACTGCCGCCCCTTTGCCTGCCGGTTGAGATTGAGTGCGATGCACCGGCCGGGTACGAGTGCAACGGACGGCTGTGTCGTGGGATGCAGACGATGAGACAGAGGAAGGGGGCAGCCGATTTGGGTTCTGCAAGTAGACGGACCCTGGCTGCAATGATCCGCGACCCTCACTCCCAATCTACCCTCACAGCGCCGCTACTGTACTCAGCCGCCGCCCTTCTTCGAGACCGCCGCCAGCGATGGGGACCCGGCTTGGGCGGCGCGTGATCCACTTCGCGAACCTTCCGATCAAGCTCCTGATGCCGTCCCCGCCGTTCGACCGCATCTGGGAGATCGCGCTGAAGACTGTGCCCTCCGCCTCCAAGATTGAGATCCGGCGGGTGCTCGAGTCCCTCTACGGCTTCGACGTCGACGAGGTCCACACCCTCAATATGGAGGGCAAGAAGAAGAAGCGGGGCGGCTACCTCGCCGCCAAGCCGGACTACAAGAAGGCCTACGTCACCCTCCGCTCCCCTCTCTCCCTCTCCCCCGACCTCTTCCCCATCCGCGTGATCCAGGAGGAGGTGGAGCGCATCGCCCAGGCCTCCGCCTCCAAGCCCGCCGTCGTCGAGGGCGGCGCCAGGTCCCACTGGCTCGACGACCCGGACCGCGAACGGCGCGACGCCAGCGGGCGGCGCCGGCACGAGAAGCCGCATGGCGGGCGGAAGGATTCCGGCGGACGGAGGACCGGCGGGAGGGATGGCGCCAGTGCGGGGAAGGCAGAGGAGAGCAAATTCCCGTGGAGCAGCATGCGCCCTTGGAGGTAGATTATATCTTATAAAGAATAAATCTGTGGGTTCTCTTTAGGATGTTCTCTGCTTGGAATTGTTGTGATGCCAAACTTTTTTTTTTTTTTTTTCTGTTGTGGGATTAAGATATTACCTTTGCTCTTCTTTTTGCTGTTTGGGTTTTGATATCTGAAGTATGCTAAGGGAACTGAGTTTCTGTAAGGAATGTGTTTGTTCTAATGCCAATGTGATGTTCTATTTAGTTTTTCCTTAAATTGCATGCATTTGCAAGATTGATTCCTTTTTAGTGTGAAATTTGTAGCAAAATGGATGTTTGGTAATGCTTTAAATGCCCAAGTGCAATCCCGTTTGCTTGCAGAGTTTGGTTTCTTGTATCTTTTCTGTACTGATGGTGAGTTTTGAATGCATCATTTGATTTTGGTTATCGGTAGCATGGATATTTTTGATGAGTAGGAAAGGGTGATAAAGATGAAATATAGTTCACTGGATATACAAGCATGGGAATTTCTCTAAAGGACAATGTGCATGGTAATAAAGATTAAAGATATCAAAATTGGGAATTGTATGCTATTTGCAAAACAAAAAAAATTATTTGGCTAGAATTTAGTCACCTAGAATCTATTCTAGCGTGCCCATGCTTGACACTCCCTCCTATGCTGAACCCTGTTTACATTCATTATCCGTATGTACTGTATCACAATTGCCTCATGACCTTTGTTCATCCGAAGACTTGGGGCCCTCCTCGGTAGGCTTACCTTTCTCAAATTCCTCTAGATCATATCACTTGATGATGGGTTCAATTTGGTACTCACAAGCGCTACTTTGAAGGCCCAACAATCGAATTTAGCAACAAGGAAGTGCTTGGGGACTCCTTGTCTTCAAAGCCTCTCGCCCATAGCAAAGAAAGGAAGACCATACTTAGTTTCCATAAATGAAGCTTAAAAGATCTCTGCAAATGAAAAGTGGATCCGAGGATTGACTTAGGTTAGATTTTTGGAGGGGGTTACCTTGTGTCCTAAGACTCCTAACTCCTAAGGTTCCTAAGAACTTTAGAAAAATTTAGTGGTGGAGTGATAAAAGGTAATTAGGGTAAATGAATGACTCTTAGATAATGAAGACAAACTTATAGGATGGATGATTTGAGAGGATATAAGCTTGAGAATTAAAAACCTAAAGAGTATGGCTAAATTTAAGGCTTATGATGATTTACTTGTAGATTAGGTACAAAGAAGGGGATAATGATAACTACAAGATGTCTAATCTAAGGAAAGCTAATGACTACACATATAAACTATATTAAATGCGTATGAATGACATAATGAGATGAATTTGGCTTTTTTAAGGGTTCGGAGATAAAAGATAAATGGAAGGAATATTTTTCATAAATTAATAAATGAGAATAATCTAACAAAATCGATTTGAATTAGGCTTTTGACATATGAGGAGTGCTAACGTAAGAGAAACCTTGAGAAGAATAAATAGGGGTGAATCTGTAATACCTGGTAAAATTTGATCGAAACACTGAAAAATTTGGCTATGATATGACTTAGATGGTTAACAAATCTATTAACAAAACTTTCTTATAAAGAAAGATACTTGAGGAGTGGAGGAGAGTCGAGTAGTATTGTTTGATTTATATGAATAAACATGATATTCAAAATTGCGGTAATAGGGATTGAACTTACTAGTCATACCATACTATAAAATTATGGGAGATGGTGGTAGTGCAACAATTGAGTGTGTATGACTAACTTTTTTAAGACTCAATTTTGTTTATGCCCAAGAGATTGACTATGGAAATCAATTTTTGAATGAAACAATTTTTTTTTTAACGAGGCATGCTCATTCCAACCACCAAACACTTTCTCAGCTAAGCCGGGTTGCTATTGCATTCACCAGGTGCCATAGATGAAATTGGGGTAGAGGTTGGAGCCGCTGGATGAGCACCCAAATACATTTCATTAATCTCACTCACAAATCTCTCTCTCATAATGAGAGGTGATACAATTTGGAGTGGTAGAAGAGAACACCTCAAGATCATTGTCAGCTGTGAACCTAGCAAGGGTATGAGCAAAGCCGTTAACACTCTCAAAGACATGAAGTGAAATCTGGATTAGAGGCGTGAATACTCCTGCGATCCATGATCATCGAACACAACTTCCAAGGTGGATGAAGATCCTCCTTAGACAGTGGCCTTAGTTTAATCGTATTGGTTGCTTGTAGACATTGAAAGATTGCCTAAAGCTAGAGAATCAAAAATTTGGCTAAGTCTGGAAGACTTTATTTCCCTGATGATCAGGGAAATTTTACTTCCTTACATTCTGAAATTTGGCTAAGTCTGGAAGACTTTATTTCCCTGATGACCAGGGAAATTTTGCTTTCTTATACTTCATTTCCCTGATGACCAGGGAAATTTTTCTCTGCACTCAGAAATTTGGCTAACTCTGGAAGACTTTATTTCCCTGATGACCAGGGAAATTTTGCTTCACACTCAAAAATTTGGCTAAGTCTGGAAGACTTTATTTCCCTGATGACCAGGGAAATTTTTACTTCCTTACACTTTATTTCCCTGATGACCAGGGAAATTTTTCTCTCCACTCAGAAATTTGACTAAGTCTGGAAGACTTTATTTCCCTGATGACCAAGGAAATTTTGTTTTACACTCAAAAATTTGGCTAAGTCTGGAAGACTTTATTTCCCTGATGACCAGGGAAATTTTTGTTTCCTTACACTTTATTTCCCTGATAACTAGGGAAATTTTTGTTTCCTTACACTTTATTTCCCTGATGACCAGGAAAATTTTTGCCTACACTCAGAAATTTGGCTAAGTCTGGAAGACTTTATTTCCCTGATGACCAGGGAAATTTTGCTTCCTTATACTTTATTTCCTTGATGACCAAGGAAATTTTTCTTGCTTCCTTACGCTCTGAAATTTGACCAAGTCTGAGAGTAAGGAAAGTACTATATCCCTATCGTCCAAAGGCTATATCTAAGTCAATAGAATGATACTTAGAGATGAGCATCCTTCGACAAGCCGATATACAAGGCCGAAGAATAATCAAGCTTAAGCTCCTACAAGTAAGCTTACGCTAGATTTTGACAAACTCATTGAACCTACCAAGTCAGAAAGGACCGGATCAAGAGTTAACTTGGTCAAAATCTAAGTCGCAGTAAGTCGATTCGGATTTAAGACCCGAACCACAAGTCGTTTTAATCAGACTGGTTCACTCAAGCTCAAAAGGATTAAGCTACCAGTGGAAGTTACAAAACCACTCGAATATGATCCTAACCATCAAGGAAGTTATGTAAACCACCTGGAAGTTTCTCTAACCATCCAAGGGAAGTTATAAAAACCACCAGGAGGTTGCTTCAACCACCCGAAGTAGTTATTCTCTACAATAACTACTTCGACCCTTATAAAAGGAGGGACAAGAAGAGAAGAAGGGATCTTTGGCCATAGCAACAAGATCCTACAAAGCTCCCGATTGAAGATACTTCAAAGCTCCAAGAAATCCCGGAGAAGAAGGATCGAAGATCGAAGCAAACCAAAGAAAATCGAAGACCGAAGATCGAAGATGGAAAATTGAAGATTCAAGTCCAAAGCAAGTCGAAGAACAAGCGAAGAACAAGTGAAGATTCTAGGAGAAGAAGAGTAAAGCAAAGCCCCTAGCCGATCACGCGCAAAGCCCGGAAGGATCAAGCACCGCAACGCTATTCTCTTTTCCATTCTCACTTGTTGTAATCTTTGTACTTCGAAATCGAGTATCAAAGGATCAAAGACGGATTTCCCCGCAATCTCCTGATATACATATTGTACTCCGCTCCCTCGAAGCGAGTCCTTTGAAATTTGTACTTGAGTGAAAAATCAAATATTTGCTCATACATTGCTAATGACCATATTGCTCAATTAAAAAGGGAAGGCTTTAGTCATGGAAATCACAGAGGGAGTTTAACTATGTACTAGAATAATGAAAAGTGCATTTCATTGAACATATCTGGCACGTCTCCGTAACTTATACTGTCGTTGCAGTAAAAAAGAATTAGTACGTTAACCAACTACTTCTGAATAATGCTTTTCTTCATTACTGCTAAAGCAAAATCATCCACATGTGGCAAGCTTTCGCCCTCAAGGAAAAGAAGTTTTTTTATTGAAAGCCACTTATTCAAGCAATTACAAAGAACATAAGGTTGCAACACTTCAACAAAGCAGAGCATATTTCACTGGTATAGTAATTACCACATATAGTTATAAAAGAAGAGATATTGCAGGTATAGTAATTACCACAAATAGTTATAAAAGGAGATTTTGCAGGTATAGTAATTACCGCATAAAGTTATGAAATGAGATACGTTAACAAGAACTATCTCACACCGACCGATACATGTTATGATTGAACATGCCATTTGGTTGTAGAAGGATCTAAAAAGTGGGTAAGAATATGAGTCAAAGCTTAGTTAGTTCAAATTTTATACCTCATAGAAGTGATGTTAAGCTTCTTGATTGTTCAGCTATGCACTAGACTCATAAATGGAAACAAATGATGCTATCACGTACATGCACACACACATAAACACATAATTACATGCGCACTACATTTACATCCAAACATATGCAACGCCACGCTGATCCCGAAGCCCATTTGATAAACGTGGGCAATTAACGTTAAAGACTCTTAAGTTGATACATAGTTGGAGAAAAACAGCTTAAACTATGAAATGAATCCTAGGAATGATTGCCAACAATGGAATTATAAGGCCTTATAATTTGAACTTATATTCTTCATCATACCAACTATTTGTGACTGACCTTATAAGTCAGTGGAGATCATTACCATTTCTTTAAGTTAGTGGAACCGGGAATAGACCGGTGGGAACCGACGCATGAGGAATGTACTCGTCTTGCCGCAAGGCTCATTTTGAGTTTTGGGTTATAGGACGGGCTGTGCAATCCAGAGCACAAGGGTCTTGGTACAACCCAGGTGCGATAAACCTTGAAAGTGACTGCAATGAGCAAAAATGCCACTCATCGACCTAAACAAAGAGCTAATACTCTAACGTGAGATCACCTAACGAATGGATAGGCTCCAAGGAGAGAGAAGGAAGAAAGGTAAGAACCATGCTTTCAAAGAAGTGGTGGTCCGAATCAGCTCAGAGTTGCGATAATAACTGACTAATCCGTGTCGTAAATGGGGCATTCTCCTCACAAGACGGGGCCAAGCCCAGAATATATGGGTGACAGATCGGCCATAGCCCATAGGAGTACTCCAAGATATACACCAGGGCACTAATGTCAAGCATATGACGAGGTTGTCTGTTTTTATTTCGTGAAAGTCCCTGACAAAGCAAAGGGCTATAGGTGATGGCATGCTCAGCTTTTTAGGCCATAGAAATCGTTCCTATGGGGTCGTGCTTGACAACTTGTATAGATGATGAAAGGCGGGCTGCTTAACCATGTCTAGCAGCAAGCAAAGCTGAATAGGAAAGAAGGCGATTGATGAGTGCCTTGTTAGTAAATCGTAAATAAGGTTTTCACGTGAAGATAACATGGATGGCTACAAATATAGCCAAAGAAAGATTAGGCGAGACGGACTGCCAAAGGCCCACAACGAGACTACCAGAGGTGCTAGCTAATATATAACTCTATTATTGGTGCATGTATATTCGAAATCTCGAATCTCTTCCCGACCAGGCCAAGCCGAATCAGACCACCACTTGGGATGGGTATGGCCCAGCCCACATACATTATTTGATGAAAACACTCTAGTCTCTAGCCCAATTGCCTCTTATTAGTGTCTTGGCAACCATCAGACCTTAACTTCTCACCAAATGCCCCCATATAATTGATTTCTAATAATTTCGATCTATGTAAAACTTATTTTTCTTTAAGTTTCATGTTTGTTTAAACCATAAGACAGTGTGGTATGTATTACTCTACACAGTTGGTTAACTGAAATTCCGGTCATTTGCTTCGCCGCGTCAAATCCAACTTGGCTCACGATGCAAATTTCATTGGCGAGATCTTGCTTGGTAACTCATTTGGTTGCACGTCAGAAGTTTCTTTCAAACATATATGTGTTGGATGTTGTTGGAGATTGATAGTGTAATGCACATATGTAGATTTTCCATGTGATGCTTTATTTACCTTTTGTGCAAGTCGGTATGCATTTTGTATATGAAGGCTTATACAGATTGTAATATCTACTTGTTTTGGTGAGAGTTCGTAATAATGTATATACTTGTCGTAGAACCCTAATGAGAATGGGATTCATTACCAACATCTCTCCACAATATGTACGGTGAAAAGCGGGATTCATGTCCAAAGACTCCAAACCTTTGCCATCCAACTCTGAAGGCTTCTTATTGGAGAACCCCACAAGCGGCTCTGACATATTAGATCGAGTCCATGTATAACGATGATCTTTGGGGTGATTTCTCTGGTCCATTTGGTCGAATTTTCTTAAGATTTTGCAATCTAGCTATTGTCGACCTCTGAAAAGGTCATTAGATTTCAGTCGGGTCTTAGTTGTCAGGTCGTTTAGGCTGTGGAGGTTTATGATTGGGATGATGATCAATGAATGCTCTTCTGTGGAAGATAAGAATATGACGAGACAAATCCTTGTCTTGGATCCTCGGTCTATGAACAATGCTCGACAACAATGTTCTAGCTTTCCTATCATTGTGCCACCATTTGTTATTTGACCACTTCCTAGAACGTTGGTTCACTTTTCCTTGTTTCTAGTAGTTTTTAGATGCTTTTATATGGCCATTAGTGCGCGGTGCAAGACGTCCATGTTTTCCGCCAACTAGACCCGTCAAACCAATTAGATTCCACCTGGTTATAGGATTGATATCTTCTTCTTTACTGTTGTGTCCCTCAACCTTCCATCTTTTCTTTCTTTGTTTTGAAGTCTTGTTAGGGTCTCTTTCTACTAGTTCTAAGCTATTTTTACTTTCATCAATATTTTCTTCATGGATGGTGAGAATTCACCCTGAGACATTATTCTCCTTCACTTCTCCCTATAAAAATCCTTTTCGATCATTTTATTATGCCATTCTCAGAAATCATTTATTGTTTTATGCCCTTTCTGATTTCAGTATTATTTTGCGCGCATTTTTGTTGGAACCTCTGGACCTTTTGATGGTTTTCTTGCTTGGGCTTTCACGATGACAAAACAAATTTGTGATTTTATCTACTATCCTTATGTCATATGGATGCTGTGATCATTTCCCCCTTTCCCTTTCTGATTTCAGTATTATTTTGCGCGCATTTTTGTTGGAACCTCTGGGCCTTTTGATGGTTTTCTTGCTTGGGCTTTCATGATGACAAAACAAATTCGTGATTTTATCTACTATTCTTATGTCATATGGATGCTGTGATCATTTCCCCCTTTCTTTTGCGGTCGATTTTTACCCTTTTGTGAGCCTTAGATTTACACACTGGACTCATCCTTGTGGTTCCACCATATCCTTCGATGTGGTCTGCTTTCCTTGCCCATTCTTTTGATGTAGCGCTAGCCATTTGACTCAGCACATCACTAGATTGCTCATTCTCGATGATTACCTTGTCTACTAGCTTTTAGTTTCTACGAGATCAACTTTATTTTTTGAAACAACAGCATTGTCCACTAGGTTTTGGTCCTTCGGATCTGCTTTATTCCCAGCTTGTATCCTCCCTATGTTATTCCTTTGCATGCCATCCTTTGGTCCATAGATTGATTTCTTGATTCTTGTTAACCCCATTTGGACTTTCTTGTGGCTAGCATAATATTTATGTCTATCAAGGTTTTACTGAGCTTCACAAGGTGTCCTTTGTGCCAGCTGACACTCCTTGCCTCTGCTATCTGTGGATAATTTCCGTCATCAGCGCAACCATTTGTTTAATCAACTTCCTGGTGGTGCAGTTATATGCTCGTGACTTCAGTCTAGCCAAGCATCCTCAAGATTCCTTAAAATCATTCTTTGAACTTTGTACTTATACCGTATGTTCGCTCATTCACTGCTTAATTGGGTCTCCTGTCCCACGAATGGATCTACTTTAGGTTTGATTTGTCAGTTTTGGTAAGGTCTTGATGAAGGGTCCATGAATTTCAGATGGAAGACGTTGAGATATAGTAGTGGCCTACCACCTACCATGATGTACATGTGTATCTTTCCATGCTGATTGGTATTCTTTATCCCTCGTGTGGATCCACATACAAGGTCTGTATATGTTGGTCATGAGTATCCTGATGTGAGTGTAATTCTGTAATTGATAATCCGTTAAAATACAAAGGTAAGCATACTAAATATACTTTACAAACATTGAAGCCAAAAAATTATCATAAGTGATTAAATTTCATTAGATCGCCCGCCCAGCATTCTGAAGATATTAATGGACAAACAACAATCACAACCAAGTGTTCTACCCATTAAGATGAGGTCAGTTATGGAGAACAACTCTAGCCCAAGAAGTCTTCAAAGAGGGGGTTGAGCATAAACCTATGACTAGCTGCTGGCGTTAGCCCTGAACAGTTTGTGCCAGCATCTAATAGGGAGGAGCTACTTGAAAACAACAGCGGCAGCAGCAACAGTAACAATATAGAAAAAGGCAGTAACCAAAATTTTAAGTAGTGGAGGCACAAGCACATATATGCTCATGTCAGTTTTATCTTCAATACCTGTAAAAAAAACATCTAAAATACCCTAAAATCCCAGCTATGACCTCAAATCCTTCTTCACCATGCACACTTAAATTAAGAACTCAATTCAAATCCTTTGCACTAGCTTTATCAGAGTTATGTTTAGTGATGCAGGAGCATCCAAAAGACATTCTAAAAGCATAAACAAGAGAGAGAAATTAGTCAATTTGAGTCGATTAGGTGTATTTTTTAGTTGTTTCTGTAAGTCCTAAACCTTTGATTTTAAAGGTTTCTTATGACATGTTTTTTAGATTTTTTCCAACATCCAGAAGGCTTCCGCAATCGCAATCCAAACCTTGATTGCCTGTGATTCCGTGGTGTTCGTTTATTGGTGCATCATATGCCCTGTATGGTTGTGTGGTCTCTGTAGGGCTCCTAACCTTATACCTCGAGCATCATCCAGAAGGCTTCCGCAATCGTAGGGGATCGGTGTCGCAAGCCGATTCCCCAACAGTGGTATCAGAGCTCAGGTTTGGTGTGGAAAATCTGACAGTGACAGTTTTTGCCTAGGAGCCTTGTTGACTTTTTGGGCCCATTTCACATCATGTCTACAAACAGATACCGTTTTACACCAGTAGGTGCATCTCAACCACCGTATTGAATGTTAAAAGGGTATAGATGAGATGCACCTATCGTGCCTGTGTGTAAGTACAAATCGGATGCATCTCGATCATCCCCTATTATGTATGGATGCACCTCAACCGTCGGATTGAATGTAGAAAAAGGTATGGGTGGGATGCACCTGTTGTTAGGGGTGGCAATCGATCGGGTTTGGATCGGACCCTACCCTATTCACACCCATACCCATTTGGGTATGGCAGGGTCCATACTCGACCCATACCCATTTGGATAAAAGTGGGTCCATATTCAATCCATACCCAGTCAGTTTTCGGATTTTGGTTCGGGTTTCAGGTATGGATTGGGTATATGATTTTGCCTCATTTTATCCATCATATATGCAATTACTTGAGGGGGAAAAAAAATCAAGGTATCATGATGCAATGTTAAGAAGCTCTTTAGGTTTTTTATTACGATGGTTTTTACAATGAGTTTGGTGTCGAACTGTATTATCTAGTGTACACAAGTTCTAGAGGCAATCGGGTTTCGGGTATGGGTATTGAGGTACCATATCCAAAAGGTAATCGTGGAGAATTCCTATACCCATACCCTACCCAAGATCTGTACGATGCCCAATGTTCCGGGTCGTATCTGGGTGAGGTATTCGGGTTTTCAGAGTCCATTGGCACGCTTTGTGTAAAGTACAGATCAGATGCATCTTGATCGTCGGATTGAATGTAAAAAGGGTATATATGAGATGCACATGTCGTAGCTGTGTGTAAGTATAGATCGGATAGTACATATCACATTTTGAAGTTTAGTTAGGTTGTTCCTCGCAACAAGGAAAATAAAAATAAAAGAAGGTTTAATTAGCTTTATCCACACGGGGGCACAAACATTTTTGGCCCTGTTATTTTGTTGGTGAGAGAATTGTTCTACAAGAGATGAGAGAGATGTGTAGGCATGGCCTCGCCATCTTTTTGGCCTGCACGGTAATCCCGTATACGGACTGCAAAGCATTTTCCTTGTTCTAAATGGCGAGCACGGATGCTGTAAGTGATGAAAGTATTTACCGGTGGAACTTCAGCCAACTACTCCACGATCCCCGGATTAGGTTTGCGAAGAAATATCCATGATTATCAATCGGAGCGATGATCTGTCACGTGCTGATTCGAAGTAGATTTGCCATGGATTTTTTTTTTAGGGATTTATGAAGTCATGGATCGTGTAACCATTGTGTTGATCCTCTATGAGTCAGTCCTTGCAGAAAGCCTGGAGGTTGTGACATGGGAGTGCAGGGACCGAATTGGATTCATATCGAAGCTGGTTGCTTCTGGTTTTGGATATGATCCAACCCAACAACTCATCTGGGTCGTGGGCTGCCTTTGTTGAATCGGCCGGTTTATAGTTAGGTCATGTTTGGTAGCCGAAAGTCGGTATTATGTCCGCCCGTATGTCCCATTGTATGTTCAAATAGCAGTGTTCATTAGGAGTAAGCTATTTAAACATACTGCGGGACAACCTCGCGAACAGCCCACGGTGGTGTGGGGGCGGCGGCCGATGCACTGAGCGCTGGCGGACGTCCCCACGCCACCGCGGGTTGCTTGTGAGGTTGTCCTGCTGTATGTTCAAATAGCATTACTCAAAATATGTCGCATTATGTAGTCCTACATTAGGGTTATACAGCATTTCGATTGTACGAAAAGTCCCTCCGCAACAAATGTATTTTATGTACCTATTTTGCCCTTATGTGTGACTGATTTTTACAAGAAAGTATATAGAATCCGATGCATTGACATAAATCATTGTAGCAATGGGTACTCTTTGCATGACAGATTATTACTCTTGCTACAGTAAAATCATTGTAGCAAATATTTTTTTTGAGGAATCTCATTAGATTATTTTTGCTATAATGAAGTCACTGTTGCAAAGAGTAACAATCCACGGGAAATAAGTAACCATTACTAGAGTGATTCCTCGAAAAAGAGTTTAACAATCTGCTTAGATTGTCTTTGCTACACATATTGTTACTCTTTTTGTTACGGATTTAGACCTGTCAATCGGGCTGGGCTCGGTCGGTCAAGGTCTGTCCATACCTGGTCCAAATTCTAGGTGGTCCTCCCAAGCACAAACTCGGCCCAAAGTTTTACTATCATGTTTAGCCTATATTCAACCCATTTTTCTTCTCGGATTTCGGGCCGAGTTCGGGTCGGCCCGAATAAGAGCATTGTGAGAGAGCAGCTTGTGAAAAATGACATTCACTATGCTCCAACAATTTATAGGTAACAATACATCTCACCATTTCACCAAAATCCTACATCTTTGCATGGGCAATGTACCAAATATAGTAGGCATACAGAGCAACTAAAGTTATGAGATTCTAAACAATAACTCTTACTAAAAACCAACTTGTGCATAACGTTATCTCCTAAATAAGTAAAATATATCGAGTGTGAATTGATTAATAAACTATAATACACCCTTATTATTTCGGATTTGGCCCTAAAATAGATCGAGCTTAACACGGCTCAAACTTAAGTTCGGGTTTAAAATCATGCCCAAATTCAACCCAGTCCAAACTCACATAAAACTTGATCCAAATTTTTTTTGGACCGAACAAGCAGGTATCGAGCTAGCCCAACCCAATTGACAGCCCTATATAGATTGATACTTTTTGCTATAATAAAATCATTGTAGCAAATTTTTTTTTGATAAATCTTGGGTTTTTTTTTTGCTACAGTGAGATTTGCATAATACTGCATGGATAGGGATATGGGTTTTCTTGTTATTCGAACGGTTTAAAAAGTCAAATTGACCTTTGAGGGGCTTGTTGTAATATGATATGAAGGGAAGGGATCTGATGCAAAACCGAAATGTTATCCCTCCTTTAACTTTAAATGGTTTTCTAAAAATAACTTTTGGCTAAGTCACCCTTGGATTTCTGAAGATTTTCAGGAATATGGGCTTGTAACCTTAGGGCCCTAAATCACAAGAAGAGGCGCATTACCGCGTCTCATATTCATAGAGAATCAAACTCTCTCTCTCTCTCTCTCTCTCTCTCTCTCTCTCTCTCAAACCATATCTTTCAGCAGGTAAGTATCTGTGTTGTCTTAGCTAGAAACCTGGACAGTGGGGTTTGCCCAACAGAATCTTAGGCCAGATGACACAGCTGCTCCAACTGACTTGATGTTCGTCTGTCGTTTAAGCCCGATCAGACCTAATTAAACCTTCAATCCTAAACACAAACCTCGGCTAACAAATTTGCAGGAAAAAAATAGGGGGAAATTAACAAGAAGCCCATCTTAGAGATCCTTTTTGAGCAGCAGTCCCGACCACCTTTTCATTTGAACTGAAACCCCTATGGATGAAAATGCCCCTCCTATTTCAAATTTAGATTTCCTGCTCCCCCCGTCGACGGATCTAACCGAACCCCCCTCCCCCGCCGCCGCCGGACCTAACTAAACCCCCGCCCCTCCCTCCCCCGCCGCCGACGGACCTAATCGAACCCCCCCCCGCTGCTGCTGTTCGCGCCCGCTATTGTTGCATGCAGCCTCCGCCGCTCGAGCCCACAGTCGCTGCTGCCTTCGCCTCCGCCGCTCGCGCTCGTTGCCGTTGCCGCCTACGCCCGAGCCTCCGCCCCCGCCTGGGCGACCGCTGTCGGGCTTGAAAGTGATGAAGCAGAGGGTGGTCTCGGGATTAATAAAAAATATGAGGGTTTTTCCTAAAGTTTCGGTGAGTTAGAGGGGCTGGAGCTCAAATAAATTGTTTCGGTGGGTTTATCCTAATATGTGGATCATTAGAAGGGCCTAGGCTAATAACCCCCCCAAAATAAAAAAAAACTACGACTAAAAATGTCTGCTTATGTTTGGATTGATTGGCTTGTCGGGTGAACGAGATCTCCGTTCAATGATCAATCATGGCCGTTGTCATTTATCATCGGTTTGCAGCTCACTTCATGGTACCCATATTAAGTTCTGAGTATTACAAGACTTTATGATAATTTTATTAAATAACATGATTTATTATTTATACGTCATTTTCAAAAAAAAAAAAAAATTTTGATTAGGTGCTTTTTTTTTTTTATGGATATACAACTGTGAGCGCGGAAAAAAATTCGGGTCGTCTTTATTGCGGATCACACGAGATTACAAATTTTCTTTGATCAGGAGATTGTGGGAGAGATCCTCTGGAGGGTCCCTTTGATCCGCGTCTCCACGTGGTATTCGTGCGAGAGCTCTGAAGGGGTTGCCCAGGACAGAGGTCTTTACAGGGTGAGGGTTTTTGAGAGGCTAAGGAGTTTCTGCCGTTGATTTTGTCCCGTCCGTGCTTCGCGCTTTCTCGGCTAGGGAGGCCTTGGGCTTCGTTCCTCGGTCTTCGTGTCTTCCTCGATCCTTGCTCGACCTTGGCGTCCTTGATCGTCGGTTCGCGGCGTCGATCGTGTTTTTGGCGTCAGCTTTGGCTTTAGCTTTCGGCTTTGGCGTAGCTTTGGCGTGGCTCTGGCTTTTGCTTTGCTTTGGCGCTTACGCTTGAACGTAGACGGGTAGAGGCTTGCGATGCTTTAGTTCTTCCGAACTTCGCGTCGTATCGGCTAGAACGTGCGATGCTTTGCTCGTGACCGTCGTAGTTGCTTGGCTTTGGCACGTGCGTTGCTTTAGCGCGGGCTTTACCGGTGCGTTTGCTTTGGCTTCTTGCGTCGGCTTTGTCTTTAGCTTCGACTCGACCTTCTTCTAGAACGGCGATGGCTACTTCTGCGAGGCTTCTTGATTCTTCCGGCTTCCTCGACGGTTGTGGCGTCGGCTTGGCTTCTCGGCGGGGGTAGCACCGATCCTTGTGCGACGGTTGTAGCGTCGGCTTTTGTTGATGAAGACGGCGGGTGTAGCACTGATCCCCGTGCGACGGTTGTAGCGTCGACTTTTGTTGATGAAGACGGCGGGTGTAGTACCGGCTTCAACACGACGGTTGTAGCGTCGGTTTTCGTTGACGAAGGCGGCAGGGGTAGCACCGGCTTCAGGCCTTCTTCTCCCGGCTTTCTTCTTCGTGCAAGGAGTTGATGCCTTTGAAGACGACGGGTGTTGTCGGCTTCGATCTTCTTCTCCGGCCTTTGCTTATTGCGTCTTCGGAGCTGATGAAGATCGTTGGAGCGATCGAGTGATGACGGCTCCGGGTCTTCTTCTCCACGCTTTCTTCTTCGTGCGAGGAGTCGAAGCTCTGATCTCCGAGTGCAAGGTCTTCACGTTGATGAGGACTTGAAGGGCCAAGGACTCCCGTAGGATATGCTTGCCATGCCTCGTGAAGCCTTCGGTCTTCAAGCGTTGGAGCTTCTTCGTAGCGCTCTTTCGTCTTCAGCTTTTCGGACCTTTCATGCCTTCCCCGACCCCTTCTATTTATAGGCAAAGGGGGGCGGTTGGGGGAGATATTGCTGAAATCTTTTTGTTTCCTCCAATATCTCCCCTCATAACCATCGAGATATTGTTCCCTTATTTGGGGAAACAAACCCGATTTCCTCCTTTTTAGTTGGAGTGGTTATGGGCTAGATGTGACTCGATCTTTAAAGATCGAGTTGTTATTCTTGTTGCACTTTTGGATCGGATGGCGACGCAACGTCATATTGTCCGTTGGATCGAGGGATCGTCGCGGATCTACGGCTACGTAGACGTCCACGCCACCTCCCCCCGCATCGAGGCGGTTTTGATTTCTTTTTCCTTTATTTTCTTTTTCTTTTCTTTTTCTTTCCTTTTTCTTTTTCTTTTCTTTTTCTTTTAGGGCCGGCCCCACCTCTCCATGAAGAGGGGGGCACGGTTTTCTAGAAGGGCCGGTCCCACCTCTCCATGAAGAGGGGGCACGGTTTTCTAGAAGGGGGGCCGGTGGGCCCCCCTCTTTGTGTCCGAGTTGCGGGTCCGGTGGGCCCCTTTTGCTTTGGGTCGGGCCATAGCGCGCGAATTGAGTTTGCACGTGGGCCTAGTTCGCACGCGGGCCGTTGTGTGCGGGCCGAGTTTCGCATACGGGCCGTTGTGTGCGGGCCGAGTTTAGCATGCGGGCCGTTGTGTGCGGGCCGAGTTTCGCATGCGGGCCGTTGTGTGCGGGCCCAAGTTGCATGAGCGAGTCGGGTTCGACCCGAAGGTCATCGAGTGCAAGCCCATTTTTCGTGTACAAATCGGGTTCGACCCGAAGGCCGTTGGGTGCGGGCCTATTTTTTTGTGTAAAAATCGGGTTCGATCCGTGGGCTAATTTCGATGCCCACAAGTGCCCCCTCAAGTTCGAGTGCGCCCGCGGGAAACGCGTAGCGGTTGGACTTGAGTCGCGTATTCGTGGGATTAGGTCTTTAAAAGGACCCTTGTTTTTCGTTTCTCTTCATTATCAGCAATTCCCGGCGGCTTGGAGTCGAGAGCTCTGCTAGGGTTTCTTGCTTCGCAACGATACCGCGGAGGATGAAGATGGTGACGCCATGGGGTTCACGGAGGAGGGAAGATCGCCGGCCCGTGGACGGCGGCGGGTTGCCGGCGAGGTGATCCTTCTCCTCCTCCTTTTTCTTCTTCTTCTTCTTCTTCTTCTTCTTCCTCTTCTTCTTCTTCTTCTTCTTCTTCGCATGGTGCGAGAGGGCGCGACGGGCGCGACCGGGGGCTGCTGTGGCGGCCGGCGCGCGGGTTGGAGGCGTGGGAAAGCGCGAGTCGGAGGGTGCGAGGCGCGGGTGCGACCGGGGGCTGCTATGGCGGCCGGCGCGCGGGAGGTCTGGAGGCGGGGCCGTGGGCCGGAGCGGCAGGGCGCGGGGGCCGTGGGCCAGAGCGGCAGGGCGCGGGGGCCGGAGCGGCACGGCGCGGGGGCCGTGGGCCGGAGCGGCAGGGCGCGGGGGCTATGGGCCGGAGCGGCAGGGCGCGGGGGTCGTGGGCCGGAGCGGCACGGCGTCGGGGCCGTGGGCCGGAGCGGCAGGGCACGGGGGTCGTGGGCCGGAGCGGCACGACGCGGGGGGCCGGAGCGGCGCGGAGCGGCAGGGCGCGGGGGGGGGGGGGGGGGGGCGGAGCAGCACGGCGCGGCAGGGTGCGGGGGCCGGAGCGGCACGGCGCGGGGGCCGTGGGCCGGAGCGGCACGGCGCGGAGGAGGGCGCGGGCGGGCGCGCGGAGGCCGGCGGCGTAGGCGGGGACGACGCACCCCCCCCCCCCTCTGCATGTAAAACAGGAGAGATAGAGAGAGGGGGTCGTGGCTTTTTGCCATGACCCCCCTCTCTCTTTCTTTATTCGCTGAAGGCCCCCTCCCTGCATATTTAATAGGAGAGATAGGGGGGGTCGTGGCTTTTTGCCATGACCCCCCTCTGTCTTTCTTTATTTGCTGAAGGCCCCCCCTTGCATGTTTAGTAGGAGCGATAGGGGGGGTCGTGGATTTTTGCCATGACCCCCCTCTGTCTTTCTTTATTTGTTGAAGCCCCCCCCCTCATGTTTAGCAGGAGAGATAGGGGGGGTCGTGGCTTTTTGTCATGACCCCCCCTCTGTCTTTCTTTATTTGCTGAACCCCCCCCCCTTTTTGATTTCTTTGTTTCTGTACTTGGAATCCATCTGACTTGGGCTTTGTGTTCTTTTTTTTCAGGTCTCGTCGTTACGAGAGCTTTCCGAGTTCCGGCTGGATCGTTGATGCGGTCTCCCACGGGAGTACGCACCTTCGCTTCCCCTTCGCGCAAGTCTTCCATCACCATGCTTCGAGACAGGAGACCGGGCTGTCAGTGCTTCAGCTTTTGACGCACGAGCGAGTTTGCGAGGATGGCGTGACCGACGGCTCTTGTCGAGTGTTAAAACTTGGCGAGCGCATCCTTACTGACGAAGGATCTTCCCGGCAAATTATCCGGCCGAGCTTGGGGTTACCGTTTCACCATACTGGAGATGAGTCAGTTCCGGTCCCTGTTGTTGCTTTGAAGATATGTTCCCGCCGTACGCGATGGGGTGTGGGGATTCAATCGCGTGGAGATGTCACCTATCTGGGAGGTTTCCGGGACTGGATGATAGAGCTATCCAGCGCGTTGGAGGCAGAGCCAGGGATGGAGCGTCTGGCGAGGTTTGTGGAGCCGGCTTGTTGGGAGTACAGCCGTCCGGATGGTATGTACCGGGCTCTGTGTGAGCAGTGGTGCCCTGAGACCAACACCTTCTTGACCGGAGCTGGTGAGATTGGGATCACCCTTCGCGACGTGCATGTCATCTCTGGGTGTCCAGAAGTTCGGAGCTACTATCAGGAGGAGGTTCCTTCTCTGGAGGTTTTGACGGACCCAGACGAATCTCCTAGCTTCTGCCTTTTGCTTTTTAAGGCGTATGCTATTATAGCGGCGCGCAAGAGGTCAGACCGGGTACTTCACTCGGATTGGGTGGACTTCTGGTTTCGAGGAGAGTATCGTCATGCTCCCCCTTCGAGTCACCCGATGTGGAGATATGCTTCGTCAAAGAGATCGGCGCCTGGCACCTTCCGGCGACCGATTGAATCTCTAAAGAAAGAGTGGTGCTCGATGGCCGGGGCACAACGTCCCTGGGAAGTTTTGGGACTTGAAGAATACAGCGACGATTGGCGTGTTGTTTACTGGTCAGCGGGGTTAGTACTTTTCCTCTGCCGCTTTGCTTTACCCTGGGAAGGGGATGTGGTACGTCCTGGGACCTTCCTTGCGGCTGCTCGGATGGTGACTGAAGATTTTCTTAACCTGGCGCCGGCAATTCTCTGCTCGTTGTACGGTGGGCTTAGCGGCACCTACTGGAGTTTATCGAGTGCAGGTAATGCAAGAGGGGAGGTAGGCAGAGCTAGTTCTTTTTGCCCCCTGCATTACCTCTATGGTTGGATTGGGCTTCACTTTCCGAAGGGGATCTTTGCGGCGCGTAGACCTTCGACCTCGGTGCCCTTTCTTCCATGTGTGAGAGGTGTAATGAACGCTTTTTATGCATGGGAGCGTCCGAATCCTAGTGCCCGAGAGTGTTTACGGCGCATGGGCCCCTCTGACTTCGAATTTGTATCGGAAAATGCACTGGTGCTTTCTATGAAATCCCTGGTGTGTGATGGGGCGGAGATGTCCGATCCTTTGTACTGGAGCATGGTGAGTTGCAGGCCTGGGTATCTTGTTTGGCGTCGTGGGGATGTAGTGGAGGTGGCACGGTACTCTCCCCACCGGTTTGCTCACCAGCAGGGCTTTCGGTAGGAGTTGCCTGGGACTCCTTTGCGCCTGCGGTTACGTTACACTCCGCAGGAGGCGTACCGCCTCTGGGGAGCACTTTACGATCGTTTCACTGGGTGTACTTTCTCACCGGGGATTAAGTCGGGCGGCAAGGATGCAGCAACTCCTGAGTATCGCCGCTGGGTCAACGGGTCAGTGCTTCCCCTCTTGGTTAACCTTCCGCTAGACGTCCTTGCTAGCAGCGAGCGGGTTGACTTTCCTTTTGACTCTTTGGCGGGGTTGGAGGATCGCCGTCTCTGGTCCGAGGAGCGATGGTCAGAGAAATCTCGTGGCCGTCGAGAGAGTACTTCCCAGGCTTCACTTTCTGTGCAAGAAGTTGAGATGGCTCCGTCCTCCAAGGTTCAGAGTCTTCCTGAGACTCAGGCTTCTTGGAGTGGGTGTGCTTCTCCCAAGAGGAGAAAGTTGGACCTCTTGTGTGAGGCAGCTTTGACTGGTGCTGACGAGGCAGGGCCAGCTCGAGAGGGAGAGCCAGGGCTTTTTGCCGACGAGGTGATCCCTCCTTCTGGGGTATCTTTATCGAAAGCTGCAGGTATGTCTTGTTTCTAGTTTCTCATGAATGTCTGTGCTTGTACTCCTACTTCATTGGCTGAGTTGTCCAGCTCTCATTTTGGCAGGGTCTGCTGGACCGGACTGCGAGTCTGCCCCAAAGGGAGTTGGGCAGGAGTGCTCTCCCCTCAGAGCAACGTTGATTGAAGGTGGCGGGCTGGATGTTCCCTGGGATAACTTGGAGCTTTTGGGAGCGTGTGGAGCAGATTTTGCCGGCAGTGCTGTCAACCTGGATGATATTGACGTGGAGCAGTTGGGCTTTGGGGAGGAGGATGAGGTCTCCAGTGTAGGGAGAGAACAGACTCCTCTAGCTAGGTCCAGTACTCCGGCAGAGGCTACTCCCGCAGTCGTTTTGTCGGAAGGTTTGCCTGTGGCTCCTCCTTCGGCTCCGGTGGTTCCGCTGACTGTTATCACGGCGATGGTCCAGGAGGCGGTTCCTACACTTGAGTCTTCAGGACCGGAGCCCACCTTGCCTGTGCACTCAGAGGCTGACAGGAGAAAGTGCAGTTCGCGAGACCTTCTCTCTGTGCTTCTTTTGGAGAGCTGTCGGAAGTATATCCAGACGACGCTCGCACCCTTCCAGGAAGAGGGCTTTGACGCTTTGAGCAGCTGGTGGGTTCTTGAGGGGCCTGAGTTTTGCAAGAACCTGGCGGCCTTCCAGGTAGATGGCTCTTTGTTTGAGGCACAGATGCGTGTTCTCTTGGCGGATAGTGAAGCTCATTGCTTGAAACGGGCTTCGATAGAAGATGACCTTCCCCTGATACTAGCAAAGGCCGAGGACGAGGAGCGTTGCCTGGAGGCACAGCATGCACTTGCCACTGCGAGCCTTGTTCGGGCGCGGAAGAAGCTAGAGGCTGCTCGCGCATCTTTCGAGAAAGCTGAGACGATCGAGAAGTCTTCTGGAGCAGACCTGGCAAAGCAGCGTATCGAGCTGGCGACGCATCGGGAGCGGGTAGCTTCTCGGTCTTTAGAGTTGGAGCACATGGAGGTTACTGACGGCGAGCTGCTCCAACGTCTCAAAGAATTTGATTCGCTTTACTAGCAATGTCACATTTTCTTTTCTTTCTTGACATTTCAGCTAAACAGACTTGTAGTTCTGCTTCTCTTTATCTGGTATCATGCATCTATCTTTTTTTTTTTTTTTTTTTGGACTTGTCTTCTGGAATGGCAGAGTTTGGTTGTGTTTTTTTTTGTTTGGACTGAACCTTTACAGGCTGCCTACGTACCCTACTGAGAGGGATCAAGTCACACGTAGTTCCTTTTTTTTTTTTTTTTTTTTTTGTGCAAGGAATGTAGCCCTGCTTTTAGGCATAGTACCTTTTGAGGTACTTGCCATTGATGGGGCCGAGTGTGAGCCCTTCTGGCGTGGTGAGAAGATATGCACCGTTGGAGTATACCTCTTTGACAGCGTGCGGTCCATCCCACTTAGCGTCGAACTTCTTTCCTCCTCGATGCGAAAGGATGATGGGGCGTTTGACTGCGAGCACCAATTCTCCTTTTTGGAAAGATCGAGGGCGAATCCTTTTGTTGAAGGCTCGAGTCAACCTGGCTTGGTAGCATTCCAGGCGTTGCTGGGCTTCGAGGCGCTTCTCATCCAGGGCTTCCAATTCTGCTAGGCGAAGTTGAGCGTTGTCGTCGTTGACGAGGCCTTCCTGGACAGCTATTCTGAGTGACGGAATCTGGAGCTCAAGGGGGAGGACAGCTTCTACTCCGTACACTAGTGAGTACGGAGTCGCCTGTGTTGGTGTGCGAAAAGAGGTGCGATACGCCCACAGTGCTTCGCCCATGCGTTCATGCCAGTCTTTCTTCGACTTCGAGACGACTTTCTCCAAAAGTTTGCAGAGTGTTTTGTTGAAAGCTTCAGCTAGACCGTTGGCAGAGGCGTTGTACATGGTTGAACACCTTTGCTTGATATCGAACTTGGCGCAAAATTGGCTGACGGCGGCGTTCTTGAATTGCTTTCCGTTGTCCGTAACGATATAGCGAGGGATGCCGTACCGGAAGATGATGTCGTTCTGGATGAAGTTGATGACAGAGTGCCTGGTAACTTCTCGCAATGGTACTGCCTCAGCCCACTTGGAGAAGTAATCTGTTGCCGCCAGGATATAAAGATGCTGTTTGGATGACTTGGGCAGCGGACCGACAATATCGAGTCCCCATCCATCGAAGGGCCATGATGCGATGGTTGGATGCAAAGGTTCCGGAGGCTGACGGATGTAGTCGCCATGCAGCTGGCAAGTGTGGCATCTTTTTGCAAACTCGAGGGAGTCCTTGATCATAGTGGGCCAGTAGTACCCCATCCGCCTGATGCGGAAGTGCAGCTTTGGACCGGACTGATGTGAGCCACAGATCCCGGCATGGACTTCTTCTAGTGCTGTTTCCGCTTCTTCTTTTGTAAGACACCTTAGGAGCGCACCATCGTAGCTTCGACGGTACAACTCATTGTTGAAGTGGAAGAATTTCAGAGACCGCCGGCGAATGTCGGCCTTACGCTTCGGATCTTCAGGGAGCTTCCCGTGGATAAGAAAGTCTATAAATGGTTGTCTCCAGTCTAGCTCGTCGGTCACGAAGACGTGTACTGTATTGACTTGGTCCGGGATTCCCATAGGGAGGTCTTTCTCGGTGATCACCATCCTCTTACAGATAGGGATGATGAGTTGGCTTTTTTCTGGGAACGGAAGTGTAGCCGCTAAATTTGCAAGCGCATCAGCCTGCTGATTAAGGTTTCTGGGAACATGCTGGATTGAAGCATCTTTGAGTGTACCAAGGAGTTTCAGGGCTCATAGGTGCAATGGCACGAGATCCTCTTTGTTGACCTCGTATGCCCCCAGTATTTGCTGAATGACGAGTTGAGAGTCGCCGAAAACTGTGAGCCCTTGAAGTTTCATATCATTGGCGAGTTCAAGGCCAATGATCAGAGCTTGATATTCCGCCCTGTTGTTGGAGCATGGCTCTGAAAGTAGAAATGAGAAGGGAAGTACTTCATCGTTTGGTGTGATGAAGATGACTCCTGCCCCTGCTACGTCTTGCCTGGCCGCACCGTCGAAAAACATTTTCCAAGAAGGGGCGGTATCGATGCAGAATACTTCTTCGTCTGGGAGATCTTCCGATAGTTCCCATTTTGCTGGAAGGGGGTATTCTGCTAGGAAGTCTGCGAGAGCTTGACCTTTGACCGCTTTACGAGGGACAAAGGTGATGTCAAACTCAAGGAGGAGCAAAGCCCACTTGGCCAGACGTCCGGAGAGCACTGGTCTCGACATGATATATTTGAGCGGGTCGGCTTTTGAGATGAGCCTGATGGCGTGAGCTAACATATAGTGTCGCAGCTTTTTTGTAGCGAAAATGAGCGCCAGACAGACCTTCTCAATCGGGGAGTAGTTTAGCTCCGCGCCGATGAGAGTGCGGCTCAAATAGTAGCATGCTGTTTCCTTGCCTAGCTCGTTGTCTTGAGCCAGGAGTGCCCCCAAGGACTGCTCCTGGGCGCTGATGTAAAGGACCAATGGCTTCCCTTGAACTGGCGCTGTCAGAACCGGGGGCTTGAGTAAGTAATCCCTGATGTTTTGGAGGGCTTCCTGACAAGCTTCATCCCACTTGAATGCTGCTCCTTTCTTCATGAGGCGACTGAAGGGCCTGCATTTTCCAGCTAAGTTGGCGATGAACCTTCTGATATATGCTAGATGGCCCTGGAGACCTCGGAGGTCTCGCACGGTTTTCGGGATTGGCATATTGAGGATAGCATCTATTTTGGATTGATCTATCTCGATGCCTCGATAGCGTACGACAAAGCCGAGAAACTTTCCCGAGGAGACCCCAAATGCGCATTTAAGCGGGTTCATACGGAGCTGGTACCTTCGAAGTCGCTTGAAGATTAGCTCGAGGTCTTGAAGATGTGTTGACTTTTGTCTTGATTTTACCACGAGGTCGTCGACGTAGCATTCTACATTCTGATGAAGGATATCGTCGAAAATTTTTTGCATGGCTCGTTGGTAAGTGGCTCCTGCATTTTTCAGGCCGAAAGGCATGACTTTGTAGCAGTAGATCCCTTTTGGCGTGCGGAATGCCGTAAGCTCTTCATCTTTGGGCGCCATCCGGATCTGGTTGTAGCCCGAGGACCCATCCATGAAGGTTAATGCTTCATGGCCTGTTGTCGCATCCACCATTAGTTCTGTGATTGGCAGTGGGAAGTCATCTTTGGGGCATGCATTGTTTAAGTCCCTGAAGTCCACGCATACTCTGATCTGGCCGTTCTTCTTCTTGACTGGGACCACGCTGGAGATCCATGTTGGATACTTAACTTCTCGGATAAAGCCAGCTTCAATGAGCTTGTTGACTTCACCCTCTATTTGCGGTACCAGTTCCGGCCGGTAACGTCTTTGTCCTTGCTTGATGGCGCTAGCTCCATGTTTGACAGCAAGCTGGTGTACTGCAATCTTGGGGTCAAGTCCCGGCATTTCCTTATAGGACCATGCGAAGACATCTCTGTATTCTTGGAGTAGCTTGATGTACGCGGCCTCCTCTTCGGGAGTCAGGAGTGCACTAACGAATGTGGGTCGAGGATCCTCCTGTGTCCCCAAGTTGATTTCTTTCAGATCGTCGACGGTAGATTGCCCCCCTTCTTCGAGGACTGGCGGTGCATCAGGCAACTCATCGTCCGAAGTAGAAGTGACGTCGACCGAGGAGTCGGCAATTGTGATATGATTAAGAGAGACCAGAATGATATTGGGAACATTGGCAGTTTGAAAAAATTTGGGTGGGTGGGTGGGAATGATTTTTCTCACCTCAGTGAGTGGCTTTCCCAAACGGTCGAATACTGACCTTTGCTTTGCTTGCCCGATTGGCCCAAGTCTTTTGAATACTGATATTGGGTTTTGACTTGCCTGGTTTTTGACGCTCTTCCTTTGCTTTTGAGGTATGATCTGACGCCGAGCTCGATATCGCCTTCTTTTGGCGCCCTTTGTAGCGGGATGAATGATATTGGTGGAGCGTGCATCGGAGGCTGACGATCCCTCTTCCGCTTCATCCACTAACTTCACCTCAATGTAGTTAGAGGTGAAGGTCTTCTCTCCTGTTATCTTGATGACCATCGGGGTTTGACGAGAGCCGATGCCTCGCCGATTTGGTGGGATCTGCTCGCCACCCTGGAGTAAATGGGCTTGAGTCTTAGTCATCCCGTGTGGTATTGGAGCTGGCAGGAGCGTACTCATATGTGCAGCACTGTCTTTGTCGTAGCCAGCTTTGAACAGCAGCTTGGCGGCATTTTGCCCCCAGCTTCCTTTTGGCTTGAATGTGAGTTGGCTGGATTCGAAGGGATTGATGGGTTTTGGCGAACTTGAAGCTTGCCCCAAGCTGTGTAGTGGCAGTGTCATCTCTTGCAGAGTGATGACATTAGCTTCTGATAGCGGCTGGACCATCCCTTTTGGCGAGGCAAAAGGTGGTGGTTCATCTTTGCGAAGCCACTGAGGCTTGAGGCGTAAGACTGTCGTAGCTTGGGCAGGTAATGGAGTGTGCTTCATGGATCTTGGCTTGGAGCTGATGCGCATTCTTCATCTCGGCGCTAGCACTTCTTTGACTTCGCGTATCTCCTTAGATGGTGGTACTGGATCTGGAGTTGGCAGAGCTTCTTCCTGCTCCATCCTTTTAGCTTTCTGAGTTCGAGGAGTTTTAGCTGGAAGGACTTCTGCGACAAGGTCCTTTGCTTGGTAAAACTTGGCATCGGCGAGGTGCGCTTCAGCCTCATTGAATGGTTTGTCGTCTGCAACAATGCACTTCTCTAGACCTTCCTCGTAGTACTTGAGGCATTGGTGCCAGGTAGACACTACGACACCGTTTTCGTGCAGCCACGGTCTTCCCAGCAAGAGGTGATATGATGTTTGACAGTCAATGACGTGGAAAAGAACCATCGTGTCAAGTTGACTGATGGAGAGTTTTAGACGAATGATCCCTATGGTGGACTGTCCTCCTTGGTTGAACCCTTAAATGATCAGCTGGCTTTGTGAGAGCTGGTCGGTGGTGATGCCGAGCTGGCGCATTGTCTGGATAGGCATGATGTTGACAGCGGAGCCACAGTCCAACAGGATTCGATTTACCGGCTTCTCGTTGATGTATCCCGAGACGTAGACAGGTCGATTGTGCAGTCGTGCTCCGAGCTGCAGATCTTCGTCCGAGAAAGTTATTGCTGCGTTACATGAGATAATAGTTTTGTCCTTCTCGGCATTTTTCTTCTTTCTTTTGTAACTGTCTGGGTCTATTAGAGCCTCGGCCATCGCTAGGCGAGATTTCTCTGGGAGGTGTAGTGCTTCTATGAGTGGCAAGTGCAGAATTGCCTCGTCGTAAGCAGCAGTACTGTCTTTGTCGGAATCATCCTCCTCGTTGTCGGTGTTGCTTTCTTTGGAAGGCTTGTTTCTATCTTTTTCTTCTGGCGCCACGCGAATCTCTACCATGCAACAGGAAGCTTCGTGCTGCTGATTAGCTGGGAGGAAGTAATCGGGGAAGAACTCTTGCAACGTTGTCGGTTCTGGAGGGTTTTGCAGGAGATCATCAGGATCTGCTGGCGGTACTTTGAATGCCTTCCTTCCTGGAGCTTTGTTTTTCTTTTTGTAAGTTCTTCGTTCCGGAAGCTTTCTTGTTACCCGATCGAACTTGCGACTTCTTGGCATCCATGGCCTTCGTCTGTGAGGCAATATGACCCATGCATCTTCATCGGTGGATTCTTCGTTACCAAGGTGAAGCTCTGGAGTGACAGCGGTAGGTTCTTCATGGGTCGGGGAGACCTGCTCCTCTGGGGACCTTGATGGTTCGCCTTCTGACTCCCAGCCGGTGGGCTTGATTTCTTCTATTGAGATAGGCGAAGGTCTGGAATAGAGGACGTAGTAGTCGAATTTACCTGAGGGCTGGCCTAACAGACCGACCTCCGGGTCTCCTTGCTCGTACCTTGTCTGGAGATTTGTGAGTTTCCCATGAGTCGGGGAGCCTTGCTCCTCTGGGGACCTTGGTGGTTCACCTTCTGACTCCCAGCCGGTGGGCTTGATTTCTTCTATTGAGATAGGCGAAGGTCTGGAATAGAGGACGTAGTAGTCGAATTTACCTAAGGGCTGGCCTAACAGACCGACCTCCGGGTCTCCTTGCTCGTACCTTGTCTGGAGATTCCGTTGGGACATAGCTTTGTTTGAGAGAGACGTCGATGTAGGCGACGGTTGCCCCCAGGGCAGTGACGTTTCTTTCTCAGCAAGCTTAGGAGCGTACTGTTGTCGTCTTGAGACTTTTCGTCGTAGAGCTAACTTTGCAATTGGCCTTTGGCGGTTGATGCACAACTTGGGCCTTCTCTGGTGGGTGGCAACGAGTACCGGTTGAAACGAACCGAAGGTGATGGACGTCATGTTTGCTGTTGCAACGTCGCTGGAGTCGATCTCGATTTTTCCTTGCTTTGCGAGTGCCATGATCTTTTCTTTGAAGACGAAACACTTCTCAATAGGATGGCTAACCAGCCGATGGTATTTGCAGAAGAGTGGATCGTTGACACGATGCATTTGTTCGAGCCTTTTTGAAGGAGGAAGCTCGATCATCTTTTTTTGTAGCAGTTGATCGAACATGGAGGAGACTTCTGAATCTGGAAAGGGATACTCTTTGGCCTCGAGTTCTTCTAGAGTCATCTTCGACTGCCTTTGGGGTGGAGGCGGTGGTATGGCAGCTCCCTTTTCTTGATCCGACTTACCGCTGATTTTGAGTGGCTTGGAGGTCGAGGCGATGTCGGCGACGTTGACTTGCTTTGATTTGGGTGCCGGCGGTTTGTCTTTCTTTTCCACCTTCAGGAAGTCTTTGGTCTTTGAGTCCCCGCGATTTGCTAAGCTGAGCTCCATGTCGTGGGCTCGAGTTGCGAGTTCTTCGAAGGACCGAGGCTTGATCCCCTTGAGGATGTAGAGTAAGCCCCAGTGCATGCCTTGGGTGCACATCTCGATAGCCGAGTCTTCCGACAAACGGTCTCGTGAATTCAGGGCGAGATTCCTCCATCGATCGATGTAGTCGATTACTGATTCGTCCTTCCTTTGCTTGACGGCAGTAAGCTCGGTCATGCTAACGATGCGCCGAGTGCTGTAGAAGCGGTTGAGGAATTCCCTCTCCATCTGATCCCAGCTGTCAATGGATCCTGGAGGAAGATCAACATACCAGTCAAAAGCATTACCTTTGAGTGTGCGAACGAACTGCTTCACCATCTCATCGCCGTATGTGCCGGCGTTGTTGCAAGTTTCGACGAAGTGGGCAATGTGTTGCCTTGGGTTCCCCTTTCCGTCGAAGTGTTGAAACTTCGGTGGCTGGAACCCGGTAGGGAAGCGCAGCTGCTGGATCCTTGCGGTGTAAGGCTTTGAGTATGCCGCCGTGATCGGAGGTAGGCTGCCGCCATGGGAACGCATCATGTCAGCCACCAGTGCTTGTATTTGCTGGGCATTCATCGTTGCTGCCACTGAAGGTTGCGCGGCTATCGAGACCGGCACGGGAGCCGAGGAAAGTGCAGGAGTAATTGCTAGTGTTGCCGGGCCAACTTCTGCAAGAGCAGGAGTTGGAGACGGGGCTGGAGCAGCTACTGGAGAAGCAGGAGGTTGATCGAATGTTGCGACATCCCTGGCACCCAGCTTCTGAAGCAAGGTGTTGATTTGACGATCCTTCTCTTCCATTAGTCGGGTGAGCTGAGCCATGTGTTCACCCATTTGCATGACTTGGAGCTGGAGAGCGGACGGAGGATGATGTCGCAGGACGTCCCGATGTTGCATGCCCGCACCCTCGCCATCATCGTCGGAGACGTAGTTACGCTGACTTGTTTCTGCTTGATGACGGATGTTTGCCCCCGGCAAGGGGGGTGCAAAGTCCGCTGGAGAACCCAAACGGGTTCGGGGTTGGGGCTGGTCCTCCCCAAATTTCTGGACAGATGTTCCAGGATTGAGGCTCGTTTCTTCATGCACCGAGGCCTCATTGGCGCCTTGGCGGGCATCTTCGGCAGCAGTTTCTGGCGTGAAGAAGTCCGCAAGAGTTTGAGTACGCCGAGTGTAGACGCGTACTACCGGGGGAATGACATCCTCCGGGTTTTCTGGATCACCGTGTTGGAGTAGTGGAGACTCGGCGATAGGTGAGAGGCTTGTTGGAGCAAATGTATCATCATTCGTTCCAGCCATGGCGAACTTGAAGCAACTCCTTCAAACGTACGGATGAAAGGAGAGGAGGTCCCCCTGGGCGTGCCAGAAATCTGTGAGCGCGGAAAAAGATTCGGGTCGTCTTTATTGCGAATCACACGAGATTACAAATTTTCTTTGATCAGGAGATTGTGGGAGAGATCCTCTGGAGGGTCCCTTTGATCCGCGTCTCCACGTGGTATTCGTGCGAGAGCTCTGAAGGGGTTGCCCAGGACAGAGGTCTTTACAGGGTGAGGGTTTTTGAGAGGCTAAGGAGTTTCTGCCGTTGATTTTGTCCCGTCCGTGCTTCGCGCTTTCTCGGCTAGGAAGGCCTTGGGCTTCGTTCCTCGGTCTTCGTGTCTCCCTCGATCCTTGCTCGACCTTGGCGTCCTTGATCGTCGGTTCGCGGCGTCGATCGTGTTTTTGGCGTCAGCTTTGGCTTTAGCTTTCGGCTTTGGCGTGGCTCTGGCTTTTGCTTTGCTTTGGCGCTTGCGCTTGAACGTAGACGGGTAGAGGCTTGCGATGCTTTAGTTCTTCCGGACTTCGCGTCGTATCGGCTAGAACGTGCGATGCTTTGCTCGTGACCGTCGTAGTTGCTTGGCTTTGGCACGTGCGTTGCTTTAGCGCGGGCTTTACCGGTGCGTTTGCTTTGGCTTCTTGCGTCGGCTTTGTCTTTAGCTTCGACTCGACCTTCTTCTAGAACGGTGATGGCTACTTCTGCGAGGCTTCTTGATTCTTCCGGCTTCCTCGACGGTTGTGGCGTCGGCTTGGCTTCTCGGCGGGGGTAGCACCGATCCTTGTGCGACGGTTGTAGCGTCGGCTTTTGTTGATGAAGACGGCGGGTGTAGCACCGATCCCCGTGAGACGGTTGTAGCGTCGACTTTTGTTGATGAAGACGGCGGGTGTAGTACCGGCTTCAACACGACGGTTGTAGCGTCGGTTTTCGTTGACGAAGGCGGCAGGGGTAGCACCGGCTTCAGGCCTTCTTCTCCCGGCTTTCTTCTTCGTGCAAGGAGTTGATGCCTTTGAAGACGACGGGTGTTGTCGGCTTCGATCTTCTTCTCCGGCCTTTGCTTATGGCATCTTCGGAGCTGATGAAGATCGTTGGAGCGATCGGGTGATGACGGCTCCGGGTCTTCTTCTCCACGCTTTCTTCTTCGTGCGAGGCGTCGAAGCTCTGATCTCCGAGTGCAAGGTCTTCACGTTGATGAGGACTTGAAGGGCCAAGGACTCCCGTAGGATATGCTTGCCATGCCTCGTGAAGCCTTCGGTCTTCAAGCGTTGGAGCTTCTTCGTAGCGCTCTTTCGTCTTCAGCTTTTCGGACCTTTCATGCCTTCCCCGACCCCTTCTATTTATAGGCAAAGGGGGACGGTTGGGGGAGATATTGCTGAAATCTTTTTGTTTCCTCCAATATCTCCCCTCATAACCATCGAGATATTGTTCCCTTATTTGGGGAAACAAACCCGATTTCCTCCTTTTTAGTTGGAGTGGTTATGGGCTAGATGTGACTCGATCTTTAAAGATCGAGTTGTTATTCTTGTTGCACTTTTGGATCGGATGGCGACGCAACGTCATCTTGTCCGTTGGATCGAGGGATCGTCGCGGATCTACGGCTACGTAGACGTCCACGCCACCTCCCCCCGCATCGAGGCGGTTTTGATTTCTTTTTCCTTTCTTTTCTTTTTCTTTTCTTTTTCTTTCCTTTTTCTTTTTCTTTTTCTTTTCTTTTTCTTTTAGGGCCGGCCCCACCTCTCCATGAAGAGGGGGGCACGGTTTTCTAGAAGGGCTGGCCCCACCTCTCCATGAAGAGGGGGCACGGTTTCCTAGAAGGGACGGCCCCACCTCTCCATGAAGAGGGGGGCACGGTTTTCTAGAAGGGGGGCCGGTGGGCCCCCCTCTTTGTGTCCGAGTTGCGGGTCCGGTGGGCCCCTTTTGCTTTGGGTCGGGCCATGGCGCGCGAATTGAGTTTGCACGTGGGCCTAGTTCGCACGTGGGCCATTGTGTGCGGGCCGAGTTTCGCATACGGGCCGTTGTGTGCGGGCCGAGTTTCGCATGCGGGCCGTTGTGTGCGGGCCGAGTTTCGCATGCGGGCCGTTGTGTGCGGGCCCAAGTTGCATGAGCGAGTCGGGTTCGACCCGAAGGTCATCGAGTGCAAGCCCATTTTTCGTGTACAAATCGGGTTCGACCCGAAGGCCGTTGGGTGCGGGCCTATTTTTTTGTGTAAAAATCGGGTTCGATCCGTGGGCTAATTTCGATGCCCACAACAACAAAAACAAAAAACCTACTAACAAACAAATCAATCCAGATCAAAGACTGTCCGGGGGTAATACACCAACATAGCATCTTGGATGGTTATGATCTTGAGTGGAAGAGGTATATCATGCTGGAAAATCTAAACCCTAGCCTATCGATGACCATGCCTCGCCAACCAATTAGCTGCCCCATTAGCTTCCTTGAAAATGTGTAACCACCTAGCATTTGGGAGACGTCGCAAAAGTGTGTGGCATTCTCTGATAATCGTATTGGATGAAGAGAGGGCTGAAAGTCCATGAATTACCAATAAGGAATCACCTTCAACCCAGACAGGATGATGAGGATAATGAGTAGTAAATGTATGCAGTTCACGAAGCAGGGCTAACTCTTATGTTAGTGGGACTGAGGAAGAGTAAGAGGAGAAACACCCTACCAGAAGAACCTGACCAAGATGGTCACGGATAAGAAAACCCCCACCAGCCACTCTGCCTCCTTGGGCTACAGATCTATCAAAAATTAGCTTGTATTCACATGAATTATGTGGCCACCAACGTAACTCGACTACTGTCATCCGTCGTGGCCTAAGCATAAAAGAGAAAGAGAATTGACGAAGCTCCTGAAGCAACACCCAAATCTGACGTGTGATAGTGCTAGATATTTCCACTACACCATCAAAGCAAGCCCGATTACGTGTCTTCCACACTTCCCAAACAGAAGTCAGCAAAGCCCTAAATCCTCTCTCAAAATTGAGTTTGGCAATTGATTCATCAATATGCATAATAGATGTGCCAAGAGAGATGGAATAGAAATGTTTGCTAATTGGCCTAGCCAATCCCACACAGATTTAGAGTGGGGGCAGTCCAACAAGGTATGTTTGATATCTTTTGAAGCCAAGTGGCATTGGGGGCACGCAATATCTAAGTACATCCCAATGTGAGCAAGATAAACCCTAGTAGGGATATGCTTGTGAATTAATTTCCATCAAAAGATCTGAGCTCGAGGTGAAGCTTTCGACTGTCATAGAGCCTTCCAAGGAAAGACAGAACTTGTCGTCTCCGGTTGCTCTATGGACATAAGGATCTGGTTGCAGGCTCTAATGTACAATTTATCATCCGCATTAGGTCCCCACGAGTACTGCAGACTTGACCCAGAAGTAAGAATAGAAACTAAAACAATTCGATTCACCCAATCTAGAGGAAAAATAGCTTGAATCAGCGAAACATTCCAAGTATTGTCAGGGCCAAATAACTGCCGAATAGACCAGATCCCAACACAAATATTCATATTAAGAATGATATGTAGTCGAGCAAACGGAATGGGAGACACCTATGGCTCCATCTAAGGGTTGAACTCAACCCCAACCCAAACAACCCAAATCCCATTGGTTTGAAGAAAAAAAATACCCTCAGAAATTGAGCGCCATATCCAATGCCGAAGTCGGGGAGTAGACCAAGACAAAGAGAGAGATGCCATATTTAGAGTGACAAAAACTTTACCAAGGAGAATGATTCTCTAATAACAAGTAAGAAGCCCGACACATCATAAAAGAAACCCAGACCAGATTTCGATGTTAAATGCCCAAACCACTGTCATTAGACACTTGACAAACAACATCCTAGGGTAGGAAATGTAGACCCCTCAAAGAAGAAGAATTAGCCCATAGAAGCCGTCTAAACTCTCGCTCCAATAAAGAAATCACACGAGTTGGCACCCAACGATACGTAATACATATAAGGGCATATAAGTTAGCACAAACGTCAATAAAACCATCCGACTAGGAAAGGAGAGATAGCGGGCCTTCCATCCGGCCAACTTAATTGTGCAATATCTTGGTCGATAGAGGTATCAAATCAATGGCCAATAGGCGTTTACCAGAAATAGGGACTCCCATATAATTGAACTTGCCATCAATATACTCACTAGCAAGGAAGTTTTGAAGTGCAGCCCGTTGAGAACGATCCACTAGTTTGCCAAAGATCAAGGAAGACTTGGAAGTATTAATGACTTAGCCAGAGTTATCACAATATGTCGATAAAACGCTAAATAAGCAAAGAGCCTGTTGGTCAGAAGCTTGGTCAGAAGTATTAACGGCTTAATGCAACATGGTGATGGATTCTTCCTGGGTCGTAGGTCGAACCCCGACGAGCTGCCATTGCCGCTGAGCAAGAAGAATGTTGCGATTTAAGACTTCCGCACCAATAATAAACAGGTACGAGGATAAAGGGTCCCCTTGCCGAAGACCACGAGAAGCCTCAAACCAACGAGTACCATTTAGGAGAATGGAAAAAGAGGGGTGAGAAATATACTCTGCAATCCGTCGAATCCATCGAGGGGCAAACCCAAATTTGCACAAGACACGAATAAAAAAACTCTACTCCATGTGATTATAGGCTTGTTCCATGTCAACTTTTAGCGCCATAACATGCTCATTAATATTTTGATATTCCACATAATGCAAGACCTCTTGAGGCAATAAAATTTTTCTTTGAAATGTTTTAATCCTTAACAAATACAATTTGAGTAGGTGAAATAAGTTTAGGGAGAACCTGTTGCAGACGTTTGATAAGAATTTTAGCCACTATTTTGTAAAGGACCGAACACAAGCTAATGGGTAAACGATCGCCCACCTCGCTTCTCCTCTGGAGGGATAATAACATTAAAGTCACCTAACAAAGGCATAGGAGTAGGGAGGGAGCACAAAGAGGACAAAAGTCGCCATAGAGTCCAGCGAGTCAGATAATCAACAAAAGCATAGATGATAACCAAAACCCAGTGTCTCCCTTGTACATTAGAGATGACTGCCGCCACAAATTGGGAAATGGGAGAGTGAACAAAAACTGTTCCCACCGAATCCAACCACAAAACTAGGATACCACCTGCACGTCTCTCTGCAACAACACAAAAGAATTGTCAATCCCTCCCAATATGGGACATAACCCATCTGGCGCCGTCAAGAGATAGATGAGTCTCTAATAAATAAATAATGGATGGTTTGGAGACCCGCAAGATTTGACGAAGATGGTTCAGAAACGATCGCTTCTTAGCCCCTCGATAATTCGAAGTCACGATCTTCATCGAAAACTGGCACAAAACCAATAAAACTACCAACCCAACAAAATTGCCAAAAAAAACCAGAACCAACACGAGCATTAAGTCTACTATGAAATCTCCTTTCAACGCTTATCCTGACCATCCTCAACAGTTACCTTCGCAGAGGCCCTCAACGAAATATCCCCTGAGATACTAGTTGCTGAGAGATTCATCAGACTAACTTCAAGAGAAGAGGAAGATACACCATCAACTAGACGGCCCGCGACAGATGCCAATGCAAGAAGAATATCCTTATGCCAAAATTCAAAGGGAAGATCCACTATACAAAGCTAAACAATGGCCTTGATTGACAAATCGGAGCTGGGCGAAACCCTGACTTCCATTGTTCCAAGGATTTGGCCATAAAGGACCCAGGGACCGCTAGTAGGGACATGGAGTAGGTTTTCACCATTCACAAACTAAAACAAGAAAAATCCATAATTTAGGAAAATTACCTCCACAATGTTGACTAAACGTCACATCTTGGGTAAGAACCACGACACCACATAAGGATGAAAACCCTTACCAAGAAATTTATCAATCAAGGAATTATGCCAAGGAGAGCAAGCTTGCTCCACCAACTGAGGAGAAAGAAAGATAAGACCATCATTTACCTGAGGTAAGGAAGCCAGGTACTCATCTGAAACCCTTTGCAACCTACAGCTTTTAAATAGATTTGCCCACGGCTGCTTGGCCGGTGTCGGTCCATCCCCCGCCGCTTTCGTTGAAATGTCAGGTGGCCGCGAGGGCTCAGGTGGAGAGCCCTCCCGATCCTCCATTACTGCCTAAACCCTAGCTCTTGGAAAAGAGAAGATCGCCCAAGTGCACCTCCCAAAAATCGCGCTTAAGTGCTTGTTTCAAAGTATAGAGTTACATAAAAATATCATAATAAACCAAATTTTATAGTAAAATCTTTAAGGACTAATATAGTTTGAACATGTCCAATTTCCACGCACAAGTATGTGCCCTCTCTCTCTCTCTCTCTCTCTCTCTCTCACACACACACACACACACACACACACACACACACACACACACACACACTAGAAACACATGGCTTTAGTTATTTAGGATAGATACATGGAGAACCTCGGACCGCTTATTTCTAAATAAAGGTTTTTTTCTTATGCGCCGCATATTAGAATACATGATTGAGTCGATTCTATCAGTAAAACACAAACAAAAGAACTAAAGGGAAGGCTCCCACTGTTAGTTTGTTACCCTGGAAAGAAGCCCTAATGGCACACCATGGGGAGAAAATCTCAAGGGCAATGCTAAATGTGTTAGAGTACCATGGTTAAAGATTATATAAAACCTATAAAGGGCATGGTCATCTACGAGTGAGAATACCACATAAAGATAAAAGTAAAATACATGTAAAAGAAACCTATAACTACTCTTAACCCCCCCCCCCCCCCCCCCTCTCTCTCTCTCTCTCTCTCTCTCTCTCTCTCCCCCCCCCCCCCCCCCCCACACACACACACACACACACACACACACAAACACCTATCTCAAACTCAAGGTGGGGACCCATATAGAATTTTCAAAGAGAGTATACGTAAATGTTCAAAACCAACCTCTAAGCAGACCGACCTGGAGCCTCGATTGACCAGCAACCAAAACAATCGGGGAACCCAGTCAATCTGCAAGCAGACAATTCAGGGAACCCAACCAACTTACAAGTATGTTGATCGAGGAACATGTCAACTTAAAAACATGTCACCATACTGACATTTTAAACACTCCCTTGCTTGGAGAAGGATAGAACAATAGGCCGCCGATGAGAAAAGAGGAACGCTGAGAGACAGGACAACATCCCAAGAAATGTAAATAAAGATGTGGTCAAAGTACTACTCTCAGAAGACGAGTCGAGTAGGATGCACGACTACAAGAGAATCACGAAGAAAGTGAAACTCCACACATGCTACTGAGTCAAGGCAATGAAGGTGCAATGTTGGTGACAAGTCTGACTAGCTCCTTGAGTGACAATACTGCTAAAACAAAAACCTTTCGATAGAGAATTGTAAGCTGAAGAGGCTGGTGATGTAACTGGTGGTGTAGGATGGCAAAATGATGCCATAGACAGCTAACACAAAGAACTGCAGTGAAAAACGAAACGTGGCTCAGAGAGCAAAGTGCAAGACGCAGTCACGACTCAAAGAATAAGGTGTGAAGCGCAAGGTGCGGCTAAAAAAAGAGTGACATGTAACGTAGCTCAATGAAGAGCTAAGAAAGCTTGAAGAAATAGAAGTCTACTTTTGATCTCTCAAAAGTTCTAGCAAATATGTTCCTAGTTACTTTGCAAATGCAATTGAGGTCCCATTCTGGGGCAATGCATTTGCCCATATTTAACGTGTCGTGGTTTTCGAATCACGTGGGCTATCTCCCATTTTTATGGCATGCTTTCCTTCCATCTTGTTGGATACAATTGGTCGACCTAATACCAATCGCCTCGTAAAAACGTGAGGATGGTTCTCAAAGCATTAAGGATAAGAGCCATGTGGAGATCATGCTCAAACACAAAGACAAAAGATTTGATGCACCCGCATACATTAGCACGAACAATAGTAATACCGGCAATCAAGGATAATGATTACTACTTATCAAGAGATTACACCAAACAATGGTTCACCGTTCGTCGGATCCCCACAACCTTCTCTCGATATTTCCCTCTCAGAATAATCACAAAAGCACATAGTAGAGATCAATACCACCGTTTGAGAGAGACAAAAATTACTAAATACATCCAGGGGATGAAAGTTCCGAAGTAGAACCGAGGTAGGCACTGAGGATGTCGGAGATGAAGTGGAGAAAAATGATGAGAGATCCTAAGATAAACCTCTCCTCTCTCTTTTTTCTTCTTCCATCATCTTCTTTCTTCTTTCTCCTTTTCTTCTCTTTTTTCTCCCTCCATAGACGATTTCAATGTTCTCTCTCTCCTTGTCCTCCCACGACCGCATGTCCCCTATATTTATTGTGATACAACAGTCACCAATAGAAGATGATTCGTAGAGCAATAGGAGTCATAATATGGCTAAGTATTGACTTGATATTATCCAAGTACTCAAGAGATAAGTATGGGCTTTCCAAACTCGTATGAGAGTCAATCCCACAAGACCTGGCTGCTGCCACTGTACTCGATTCGCTCGATCTAAATTACTGGATGTTCTACCTACTTTCAACACCTCGGGCGTCCAGACAAAATTTCCAAAATAGTCTACCCTCGGGTTCGGCTTTTAGAAGCCAAATCCCAACACATATTTGCTAGTGCTTAGAGCATAATATATAGACCATTGTTTGAGTCTATCTTGCTTGTAATATTGCCACATAGGAGTACAAATAAACCCAAAATAAAGACGAGAGAGCTCGCTACAAAGACCATAGCAAGGCCACAAGGTTTGATTACAAATCTGCCGGGTAGGGGAGCAGGTGCTTTGCCATTCGATGTTTGAGACCAAGGGGACCATAAGGGTCCCACACCCCTCTCCATAAAAAGAAAAGCTATTCAACCAGATGAGTTTAAACTTTACACACAAGTTTACAGACAGCTTACGTGGCATTGATCACAACCGTACAGCATCGGTTTTGACCGAGGCTGCAACTAGTGAATGGCACTCTGCACAGTCTTGGCAATCGAACAGACAGCTGATAATAATTACAAACGGCTGTGATCAATGCCACGTAAGCCGTCTGTAAACTTGTAAAACTCATCTGGTTGAATAGCATTGCCCCTCCATGAAAGGCTATAAATGGGCCGGGCTTGGACCGGACAGCGTTAACTTTGGAAGCCGGACGGGCGCGGTCCATTCTGCTCTTCTACCGCCCAAAGGCACGCTTGGAAAGCACGCGACTTTTTCCCGTGTTTTTCCCGAACTCCGACCCCGCACTTCCCTCTTCCCGTTTTAAAATCGCTCTCACTACGAAAGCCCCTTCCTTTCATTCCTCCAAAGCAGCGGGGAAAAGCCACACACAGAGAGCGAGGGAGGGAGAGAGAGAGAGAGAGAGAGAGAGAGAGAGAGAGAGAGAGAGAGAGGGGATGATGCAGATGTTCGGATTCCGAGGGGGCTCATCGGCCTCCTCCAACTCTCCGACTTCCGACCACTGGAACCCTAGCCCCAGCCCCAGATCGGCCCCCTCCTCCTCCTCCACGCCTGGCTCCGTGGGGCCCGCGAGGCCCCTCCGGCTGGTCTACTGCGACGAGAAGGGGAAGTTCCGGATGGACCCGGAGGCCGTCGCCACCCTCCAGCTCGTCAAGGGCCCCATCGGCGTCGTCTC